>SJYX01014130.1:153607-215176 GCA_006410675.1 Oreotragus oreotragus
CACACTCTCTCTCTGGCTGTGGACACGGGCTCTGTATTCTGGGTTATGTGCTGTGCACACTCTCTCTCTGGCTGTGGACTCGGGCTCTGTATTGTGGGTCGTGTGCTGTGCACACACTCTCTCTCTGGCTGTGGACACGGGCTCTGTATTCTGGGTCGTGTGCTGTGCACACTCTCCCTAGCTGTGGACACGGGCTCTGTATTGCAGGTCTCATGCTGTGCACACTCTGTCTCTGGCTGTGGACACGGGCTCTGTATTGCGGGTCTTGTGCTGTGCACACTCTCTCTCTAGCTGTGGACACGGGCTCTGTATTGTGGGTCATGTGCTGTGCACACTCTCTCTAGCTGTCGACTCGGGCTCTGTATTGTGGGTTTTCTGTGCTGTGCACACTCTCTCTCTGGCTGTGGACATGAGCTCTGTATTGCAGGTCTTGTGCTGTGCACACTCTCTCTAGTTGTGGACATGGGCTCTGTATTGTGGGTGTTGTGCTGTGCACACTCTCTCTCTCGCTGTGGACATGGGCTCAGTACTGTGGGTCCTGTGCTGTGCACACTCTCTCTAGCTGTGGACACGGGCTCAGTAAGTGTAGCACACAGGCTCCTGAGCTCTGGCTTCAGTGGTTACAGCAGTCAGACTCAGGTGCCCAACAGCATGTGGGGTCTTAGCTTCCCGGCCAGAGAGCAAACCCGAATCCCTTGCCTTGTAAGGCAGATTCTTAACAACTGGACCACCAGGCAGGCCCCCAAAAGCTAAGCAGTTTACACCGAATATTGATGGATGCCCAGAGGGCCCAACATGAAGTAGAAACATCCAAGCGAAACCGCACTGTGTGATTAAATCTACAAGTTAAAAGTTAGCAGATGGGTGACACTGCCTACGGGGGGCCTGACACGTTATCTGGAGATCTGGGGGTGTCCGGGGCCGGTGGCTGTGGGCAGCTCAGGTAGGAGCCTGGCAGAGGCTCCTGGAAGGGACAATGCTCTTGGCTGTTTGCTCAGCTCACAGTGGACTCGCGGTGTTTGCCGAAGGGCTGAGTGATAACAGCAGTCTTTGCTCTGTGGGAATCTATTGATGGGGCTGGGTTTGCCCTGCTCAGAAAAGATTAAGAGAACACAGGGAAACCCTCCAAATATTTGAAGAGTTTTAACGTAGAAGAAATAGTTTCCTTGGAGGTGTGTGTGTGTGTGTGTGTGTGTGTCCTCCAGGGGCTGAGCTGAAGTCCGTGTCAAGAAGAGAAAGATCACAGCTCAGTGGACGGATGACATTTTTTGTGCTTACGTGTGTGTTGTTATAGGTTGTTCCTGATGATTCCACACAAGTGATGGTAATAGGAGCTGCTTCTGTGTTAGACACGGTCCTCCCAAGGCCCAAGCAGAGGCAGAAAAACCTGGATGAAGAATTTGTGTGGGGAGAATCCAGGGCCGGCTAGAATCTCTCAGTTCGGATTCTGGGGTTCTCCCCAGAAAACTAGGGACCATCAAGTGTAGGGGCATGGCAGACAGAGACAGACAGAGATAGGCAGAGAGACAGATATTGAGGCAGAGGCAGGTGTGGAGACAGAGAGACAGAGAGGGAGGGAAGAGTGGGGAGCAGGAATTGGTCCACACTCCAGCCCTGGGCATGTTAACAGTCCCTTCCCTGCCTCATCAAGAGAACCACAGGAGGTGTACAAATCACCCAGGAAAATGTCCATCACTATAGAAGAAAAGAGGACATCTGTTTCTTTACACACTTAAGGAAGAGTCCAAGCAACCCCCCGGAGGGCCTCTGGTTCTTCTGCCTGGAAGTGAGGTACCGCAGGGTAGCACCCTTTTCCCCCGGATCTCTGGATGGTAAACCCTGGGTGCGCCCGCCCACTCCCCGTCTGGTTCTATGAATACCTGACTGAAGAGGCGTGTTGGCCTCGGCACTGGAATCTCTAACATAAGGGACCCCAAGTAAATGGTGTCACGTTGACGCATCATTAGCTGGCAGCTCCCATCTCATTGTCTCCCGACAATCTCGCCCGCTCTCTTTGTTCTTCCATTTTTCAAGAGCTCCTGATGAATTCCCAGCAGTGACGCCCAGCAGCCTCTTTCAGAGAAGCACACAGCGGCCTCTGCCCGCCGTCCTCTTCCGGGTCCTGCCCTCCCCAGGGTCAGCATCCTCTGAAAACCGCAGACCGTGCCTCTGGGGGTCTGGGGAGGGGGCCTCCTCACGGCAGCCCTACTGCCGGGCCTGGCCTCGGGGGAAGGGCATCGTCCTGGAGGCTGGTAACGTCACAGGCATCTCAGAGGTTAGAGTCCCCTGCACTTTAAGGACACATGGGTACCGCCTTCTAGGGCTGTGACCGCTATCTGTTGATGGGACCCCTCAGTGGGTCCTGACATCACCTGTCCTCATTCTGGGCTCACTGGTCTGGGGGCTTCCCTGCTAGGTCAGGGGCTGGGGGACAGGGAGCTGCTGATTAGTGCCTGCAGAACAGAGAGAGTCCTGAGGTAAGAGGCTGGGCCGGGGCCCAAAGGGAGGGTGCGTCCTGGCCCCCAGGAGGTAACCCATCAACCCTGCCCCGCCCCAGAGCCCTGACGTCAGTGGTGATCTGAGGCTGCTCCTCGCTTCTGGAGAGGAAGAAGGATTTTAAACACCTGTTGGGAAATGTCGCAGTCTCTCCTGGGCTGTCCCTGACTCTGCGTCTCAGAGTCTGCCGTTGACCAATCCTAACCCTAACTATTCGGGCTGGTTGTTGCCAGCAGCAGTGGAGCCAGATAGACCTGCCCTGAACCAGGTTGGGCCAGGTGGGTGAGTCAGGGAAGCTGTCCAGGTCTCCACTGCCGCTCCCATGAGATGGGACTCATAATGTCCATCCACTAGAATAAGCAATCATGCGTAAGAGTTTCATTTGTCACAAAACCTGTCACAAGCTCGAAACAGCCCACAAATCAACATGGACAGTGTTAACGGTGTTCCTGTTATCCGTATCTGCCTCAAAAGCTACCGTCTAGGGCCTTCCCTGGGGGTCCAGTGGTGAGGACCCCACTCTCATCTTGGGGGCATGGGTTCAACCCCTGGCTGGGAATTAAGACCCTGAGAGTCACCCCCGCATGTCAGCCGGCCCACGGACCCGCCAACGCTGCATTGCTGCAGGGGGTACCCCTCCTCCCGCCTGTCCCAGGCCCCCCACTCCGGCCGAAGCTCTCCATCGAAAATATAGGGACACCCACTGCCTGGGAGGGAGTTCCCTGAGCCACACACCCTCCCCGGGATAGACTTTGGGCTCTAAGCCTGGAGTTCCAGCTTCCAACTGGGTCTGGGGGTCAGTCTGTAGGTCAGTAGATAAACTACTGAAAACTTTGGCAGCCAGTACCCCTCCTAAGAGGAACAGCTGACCCTCATGCACAGAGCACGGGAAGTGGCCTGTGTCGCTCACACCATGTAGGCTGGGCCAGCTCAGAAAGCAAGCCAGGCTGCTGGGTCCCCACCTCACAAGGGTCCCAGCAGCATCCCCCACTGTCCCGAGCATCCGCGCCCACCCACCTGGTGACCCTCGACTCACCTCCCAACTCCATGGACCCTCCCTGGTTGTTCTGACCCCTGGAATGTAGCTCTCTCTCTCTCTGCCCTGATTCCCTAAATGAGTGATTTAGGAACCGAGCCCTGTGGGTTTGGGTGGGAATAATTAATCATGCTGGTTGATCTTTGAGCCATCTTTGAGCCATCCGAGTCCGGCTCCTGCAGGATGACCAGCCTGGGGGGAAAAGGAAAGGACCAGCACGCAGGTAGAACCAGGACCCCTGGGCCTCTCCATCCCGCTCTGCCTCCATTTCCTCACCCATATGTCAGCTTTCTAAAACTGCTTTATTGGAGCACAGTCGATTTGCAAAGTTGTTAGTTTTGAGTGTACACCAAAGCACATTCTTTTCACATCCTTTTGCATACAGGTGTTCCCAGGAGGTTGAGCAGAGTTCCTTGTGCTGGACAGCAGGTCCTTGTTAGCTCTCTACTTTGTGAGCAGGAGTGTGTATAGGTCAGTCCCAATCTCCTAATTTATCACTTTCTCCCACATTTCCCCTTTGGTAACCATAGGTTTGCTTTTGAGATCTGTGAGACTGTCTCTGTTTTATAAAAATATTTGTTTGTTTCATTTCTTATTAGATTTCATGTGTAAGACATACCATGTGATATTTGTCTTTCTCTGTATGAGTTGCTTCTCTTAGGATAACACTCTCTAGATCAAGTCATGTTGCTGCAAATGACATTATTTCAGTCTTTGTTAAGGCTCAGTAATATTCCATTTTATGTATATATGTATCCATTCAGTTCAGTTCAGTCGCTCGGTCGTGTCCAACCCTTTGCGACCCCATGAATCGCAGCACTCCAGGCCTCCCTGTCCATCACCATCTCCCGGAGTTCACTCACACTCACATCCATCAAGTCAGTGATGCCATCCAGCCATCTCATCCTCTGTCGTCCCTTTCTCCTCCTGCCCCCAATCCCTCCCAGCATCAGAGTCTTTTCCAATGAGTCAACTGTTTGCATCAGGTGGCCAAAGTACTGGAGTTTCAGCTTTAGCATCATTCCTTCCAAAGAAATCCCAGGGCTGATCTCCTTCAGAATGGACTGGTTGGATCTCCCTGGAGTCCAAGGGACTCTCAAGAGTCTTCTCCAACACCACAGTTCAAAAGCATCAATTCTTCAGCACTCAGCCTTCTTCACAGTCCAACTCTTCACAGTCCAACTCTCATCCATACATGACCACAGGAAAAACCGTAGCCTTGACTAGACGGACCTTAGTGGGCAAAGTAATGTCTCTATTTTTTAATATACTATCTAGGTTGGTCATAACTTTTCTTCCAAGGAGTAAGCGTCTTCTAATTTCATGGCTGCAGTGACCATCTGCAGTGATTTTGGAGCCCAAAAAAATAAAGTCTGACACTGTTTCCACTGTTTCCCCATCTATCTGCCATGAAGTGATGGGACCAGATGCCATGATCTTCGTTTTCTGAATGTTGAGCTTTAANTAGAATGTCGACATTCACCCTTGCCATCTCCTGTATGACCACTTCCAATTTGCCTTGATTCATGGACCTGACATTCCAGGTTCCTATGCAATATTGTTCTTTACAGCATCGGATCTTGCTTCTATCACCAGTCACATGCACAATTGGGTATTGTTTTTGCTTTGGCTCAATCCCTTCATTCTTTCTGGAGTTATTTCTCCACTGATCTCCAGTAGCATATTGGGCACCTACTGACCTGGGGAGTTCCTCTTTCAGTATCCTTTCATTTTGCCTTTTCATACTGTTCGTGGGGTTCTCAAGGCAAGAATACTGAAGTGGCTTGCCATTCCCTTCTCCATCTTTATCATCTTCTCCATCGATGGATGGGAAAAGAAGAAGTAACACTGTCACTGTCTGCATATGACATGATGCTATATATAGAATATCCTAAGGAGGCCACAAGAAAACTACTAGAACTCACCCACAAATCTGGTAAAGTTGCAAGACACAAAGTTAACACAGAGAAATCTGCGTTTCTACACCCTGACAACAAAAGACCTGAAAGAGAAATTAAGGAAACAACCCTCACCCAGTGTCAGGCTGAGTGCTCACAGTCCAGGAGGACAGGGTGACAGGTGCCTCTCCCGATAGCAGGAGGCACCAAGGAGAGCCCCGTTCCTGGAGTGCAGGATGGAGGTCAGCACCAAGGTCAGGGCCAAGGTCAGCACCTGTCCGGCCAACTCGGGGTGGGGAGCGCATGTGAAGCTACCTGCCTCCTCTGATGCCAGGAAACCAGGGCTGGCGGGTTAATCCCAGGCACATGCACAGCCTTCTCATAGCCCCACGCTCACCAGAACCAGCCCCCTGCCTCCCACTGGGATCTTCTGGCCTGCCTGTGTCCATAAGGAGGAGGGGGGGCTTGTGGCAGTTTGCAGGAGGAAACTTAATTTCTGAGATGGAGAAAAGTTTGTCAAGACTTTCTGGGAGTCTTTTATAGCCCCACGCTCACCAGAACCAGCCCCCTGCCTCCCACTGGGATCTTCTGGTCTGCCTGTGTCCATAAGGAGGAGGGGGAGCTTGTGGCAGTTTGCAGGAGGAAACTTAATTTCTGAGATGGAGAAAAGTTTGTCAAGACTTTCTGAGAGTCTTTTTCATTACATTCCTTCTGAAGCTTTTATTAATTTAGTGGGGCTTCTTAATTAAAGTCTCGATGAATAATTGAAACGTAGCTTTTGATTATGCTAGAGTTGGTGCCATTTTGAGTTGTAATTGTAACTAATAAATTAGTTAAATAGGTAAGATGATGAAACCCGTCTCAAGGGGGACACTCATAAGTTTNGAGTCTTTTTCATTACATTCCTTCTGAAGCTTTTATTAATTTAGTGGGGCTTCTTAATTAAAGTCTCGATGAATAATTGAAACGTAGCTTTTGATTATGCTAGAGTTGGTGCCATTTTGAGTTGTAATTGTAACTAATAAATTAGTTAAATAGGTAAGATGATGAAATCCGTCTCAAGGGGGACACTTATAAGTTTGAGAATTTATCTACATGTCATTCAGGAAATTTATGCAGGAAAAAATAGATGATCAGGAGGAAAACCAGAGCCACAGCTTATTAGTCAGCCTGGTCCGCTCTGTAAGAGCTGCAGCTCTAGAATAATGCACCGCCTTCTCAACAGAGAGGAGGCAGCGTGTCACTGCCATCTCTCAGGAGTCCTCTTCTATTTCCTCCAGCCCCCACAGGGTGCCATGATGGAGGCCCCAAGCGCCTGGCTGGCTGAAGTCCTGAAGCTCCAGAGAGACCCTGTACCCAGCCCTCTTTCTCCTCCGAGCTTGCCAGTCACCCCCTAAGCAAAGCCACGGGCACACCTTCTGTGGTTTACAAAGATATGATGAGTTTAGGGAGAAAGTAAAAGGGGAGAAGCAAGAATGTGTTGGACCAGAGGCAACCAGGTTGGGGGGGAGTGGGGCGGAATGCAGACATGAGCCCCTACTCCCATCTCTCTTCCTGCACAAATGCACAGCTGGGTGTGAGAGGAGATGCTGCTCCTGGTGTGGCTCTGGAGCCCCGAGTCTTCATCAGCCTGTTAGAACCACATGAAGCAGCCAGCAGTGAATCACACACCCTGCTCGGTCAGTAGATGGGAGGCAGGCTCCTGTCCGATGAGAGCCCTTCTCCTCCAGATTCCCCGGGGCCAGCATACACCGCTCACTGCAGGACTGCGAGGAGAGTTCCTGGGCCATCAGCCAACGAGCAGTCAAGGGAGATGTGGTCTGTGCTCCAAGACTTGTCAGACGTTCCTCCAGCCAGCCGAGAGGGGCTTGCTTTGTCCATGACGACTCCAGCAGTGTCTTCTCGGATTTCCATCATTTTCACAGCCGGCTGCTCCTGGGCATGCGTGTCAGCTAGAGTGCACCTTCCTCGTGTGCCTTCGGGGGTGAGCCAGGACCCACAGCAGAAGCCCACCGGTGCCCAGGGCATGGGAGACGTTTGCATCCCATGGGCGCTCAGGAAATGTTTGCTTACTGGCAAATCTGTCTGGTTTCTTAGTGGTACAATGAGATCATTAACTAAAAAGATGTCTTTTCTTGGCTTCACCAGTATTTATGCTAGCATGCATGCATGCTCAGTCGTGTCTGATTCTTTGCGACCCCATGGACTGCAGCCCACCAGGCTCCTCTGTCCATGGAATTTTCCAGGTGAGAATACTGGAGGGTCTGCCATTTCCTACTCCAGAGGATCTTCCCAGCCCAGGGATCGAACCAGTGTCTCTCACGTCTCCTCCATTGTGAGGCAGGTTCTATACCACTGGCACCACCTGTAAGCACACACTATTTAGGCTAATTACTACATACTTGTCTCGTTATATCTGGAGCTGCCAATGCTCGCTGCATGATAGTGATAGGGGCTCCCCTCTCACAGGAAACACCCTGGCGTCTCTCTGGGGGGTAGCAGGCCGCCCCCTCACCCTGTCCTCACTGAGCCCCTCCTCCAGACAGAGTACGTGCCCCTTCCTCTCGGCATAAGGAGGACAGGCCTGAGGACTCGGGCCTGAGGACTTCACTCAACTCAACTGTTTCTCGAAGGCCCTGCGCCCAGTCATGGATGGGTTTAGAGCTTTGACATATGACTTTGGTAGCGGGGGGGACACACTTCCATTCACAACACCAGTGAGCCAGGGAAAATGGCCTCACGAGAAATGATCCCTGCCATCCCCTGAGCTTGGCCTCTATTCTCCAGAGCTCAGGGGAACACACAGGTGCTTATCAATTACCACCTGTGGAATGACTGGAGCTGCCGGCTGCCTGGGTCTCGGGGACTGAAGCTCTCACAGCCAGGGACGAATGCCCTCCAGGCCTCAGATGGCCAGCTGGGTCCGCCTCCTGCTGCTCTGGGTCTGGGGCCATGTTCCTGCCAGGCCTGTGCCCAGCTCCTGGAGGTTGTCCTCCTCCCCTCCACGTGGCCCCAGCAACCCCAGGATGGTTGCTGAAGCTGCCTTGAGACCAGCAGCGCGTCTCCCTGGTCTCCTCCTTGGCCTCCAGCCTGAGAAATCTACACGGATCTCCACGGTCCCCCCGATTAGGTCAGGCCCACTGGGGTTGTTTCCCCTTTGCCCCGACACGTAGCATCATCAGGCGTGGTCTCTGGTTATAGACACAGGCTCTCCCAAGATTCAAGAAGTGGGGCTCAAACCGAGCTGGGCTCTCCCAGAATTCTGTTGCTACAGCTCTTATTAAGAGCAGATTATAGAAGCATCCCTGGTGGTCCAGCGGTTAAGAATCTGCCTGCCCACGCAGACGTGGGCTCCGTCCCTGGCAAGATCCCACACGTGGAGGAGCAGCTAAGCCCATGCAGCACACCTACCAAGCCTGTGCTCTGGAGCCTGAGAGCCACGGCCGCTGAGGCCACTAAGCCTGAAGGCACGACCGCCGGGGCCACGATCACTGAGGCCACTAAGCCTGAAGGCACGACTGCTGAGGCCACGACCGCTGAGGCCACTAAACCTGAAGGCACGACCGCCGGGGCCACGACCACTGAGGCCACTAAACCTGAAGGCACAACTGCTGAGGCCACTAAAGCGGAGGCCACGACCGCGGAGGCCACGACTGCTGAGGCCTGCGTGCCTGCAGCCCACGCTCTGAAGAAGGGCAGCACGGCGCTGAGAAGCGTAAGCACTACCATAGAGAAAGCCCTTGAGCAGCACCAAAGACTCAGAGCAGACAAAAATAAAATGAGTAAATACGTTTTTAAAAAAGAATAGATTTATAAACTTCATAAAATGTTGTTTTTTATCTTTTGGAATGTGTTGGTATATTATGTTAGCAGCTTTCAACCANGCTGAGAAGCGTAAGCACTACCATAGAGAAAGCCCTTGAGCAGCACCAAAGACTCAGAGCAGACAAAAATAAAATGAGTAAATACGTTTTTAAAAAAGAATAGATTTATAAACTTCATAAAATGTTGTTTTTTATCTTTTGGAATGTGTTGGTATATTATGTTAGCAGCTTTCAACCATTTTGCCAAATTAAACAATTCACAACCTGCCACATCCCTGCTTTTTAAACACTGGAGATTGTCTACGTGGGTAACTGCAATCTATTCAACAAAAATGACAAAATATGATTTTCTATTTGAGAAACATGAATTATATTATGCTGTTTATATTCATGACCTCTATGTTCTTTTTTATTTATTTTCTACTAGAGTTATTTAATTCCAAAACAGGTACATTCAAATATCCCACACGCTTTTCTTCCTGTTTTTCTGCCTTTCCTAGTAGATTTTTCTCTATATATTTAGTTGCTAGACTGTTTCTTAGCAGTTTATGCCAGTTCAATTCAATTTCTTATAAATTAGGTCATTTATCATTATATAATGACTTACTTTTCTCTTGTATGAAGTTAAGACTGTCATTCATTTATAGCCAACCTTTCTACACCACTTAATCTTAAGTGTTTCTTATAAACTGTAAAGCTAAGTTTTGTTTTCTAAATTAGTCTGTCACAACATTGTAAATCTACGGTACTCTAATAAAAATTAATTTCAAAAATAATAAATAAATGAGTCTGTCATTGCCACTTAAAAGAGAATTTATTCTAAGTCCCATTTGTTAAGTTAATGTTAATCACCATCATGTCTGACTTTTTGCGACCCCATGGACTGCAGCCCACCAGGCTCCTCTGTCCATGGGGTTCTCCAGGCAAGAATACTGGAGTGGGTAGCCTTTCCCTTCTCCAGGGAATCTTTCTGGCCCAGGGACCAAACCCAGGTCTCCTGCACTGCAGGCAGATTCTTTACCATCTGAACCACCAGGGAAGCCCCAGTCCTATTTAGACCTCATAAATATTCCTGGTTTTTNCCCCATGGACTGCAGCCCACCAGGCTCCTCTGTCCATGGGGTTCTCCAGGCAAGAATACTGGAGTGGGTAGCCTTTCCCTTCTCCAGGGAATCTTTCTGGCCCAGGGACCAAACCCAGGTCTCCTGCACTGCAGGCAGATTCTTTACCATCTGAACCACCAGGGAAGCCCCAGTCCTATTTAGACCTCATAAATATTCCTGGTTTTTATTTCTTCCTGTTTACTGACTTACCTCCCACTTGATTTTCTTTCTCTCTTGTTCCTATCTTATCTACTTCCCACTCTAGTGGGAGAAGTAGGAAGTCTTAGAGTGGGGTCACATCCACCCCGCAGGGCCCACAGACTCTGAGGCCCACCCTCCCACTCCACCTCAGTCAGGTCAGTGCTCTCCCCCAGCCGGGGACACCTGACTCTCCCACCAGAGGCGAGCTGAAGCTTTGCTCCTCACCTCAGTACACAACTCTCCCCGCTGAACACCACGGACTTTCCCTCTCCGGTCCCTTCACTGGCCTCCTCTCCCCAAGTGTCCACCCAGCCGCCCCGTCCACAGGGCCCTAGACCCTGCCTCCCATCTCCCTCACAGCCGAGAGCCTGGGCACACCTGTGTACCCTGCACACCTGTGTGTCACACACACCTGTGTACCCTGCACACCTGTGTTCCCTGCACACCTGTGTTCCCTGCACAACTGCGTACCCTGCACACCTGTGTTCCCTGCACACTGTGTGCCAGGTGGCAGCCAGCAGGCAGGGGTCAAGGCCCCACAGCAGCAGCTGCCTTCCAGTGCCGAGGTCCCTTCCTCAACCTCACCCCACCTGCAGAGGCCGGGAGGTGTCACTCGGGGCTTTGAAGGGCTCAAGCTCGGACAGGTCAGGGGCCAGGCCCCCGGTCAGCGCTGGCCCTGGAGCACCTGCCTGCCAGGGCCCCCTCTGCTGCTGAGAGCAGACTACCTCAGGCCACACACACCCCCAACCCCGGGATGCTGAACTGGAGAGAGGACCTGGAGGGGCTTGGGCCTGCCTGCCGGGGTCCCCTCTGCTGCTGAGAGCCGGCTACCTCAGGCCACACACACCCCACAGGATGCTGAGCTGGAGAGAGGACCTGGAGGGGCTCGGGCCTGCCTGCTGGGGTCCCCTCTGCTGCTGAGAGCCGGCTACCTCAGGTCACACACACCCCACGGGATGCTGAGCCTGAGAGAGGACCTAGAGGGGCTCGGGCCTGCCTGCTGGGGTCCCCTCTGCCGCTGAGAGCCGGCTACCTCAGGCCACACACACCCCGTGGGATGCTGAGCCGGTCCTGGGCAACAGGGAGGGGAGACATGCCCCCAGGGCAAGGGTGGGAAGGAGGGCATCCCGTGATGCCAGACTCTGAAGCCCACCCTCCACCCTCAACTCCTCTTTCTTTGGCAAAATCACTCAACAGCTCCATCCTGGTTCCCACCTGAATCTGCACACCTGAGCCAGGCTGGAGGAGCGGCGACGTCCACCCAGGGAACTGGACTCTTTGGGAAAAGAGAGAGAAAACGTTGTTCGGAACAATACTTCCCTCCCCACCAGGTCCGCTCACCACAGCACAGAGGCACTCCCGGAGCCCCCGAGCCAGGCTGCAGGCTGAGCCCAGACCCCAGTTTACTGGGTCCACGTTGGGAGAAGACAGGGACGGGCTGAGGCATCCCCACTGCGGCCCAGACTCCCAGCCAAGGAAGGCGAGTGCAGAGGCCGCCCACGGCCCACAAGGCGATGGCAGTCCTGAGCTACTTCAGACGCAGAAGCGCGTGATTGGATGTGTTATTACCGACGACGGTCGTGACCGTCAATTACTTAACGGAGGGAATCAGAGTACAAATTGCCAGGTTCTCTCAATTACTGTTAAAATGGAATAAAAGCGTTTTAATTGTGATCAGAACGCGCACTCTGCAGCATGGACATTAAAGGGAACAATGACCCGCCACAAACAGCGTCGCCGTTTATCTCCCAGTCTGCTTACCAAACAGAAGCAGCGCGGCCGGCACGGACTCGACAGGCAGAGCAGAACACCGCTAATGAGCTCCGCCGAATCGGGGAGGTCTAAATTGGAGTCCACTCCAGGGCTCAGCTGAAATTTATCTTAGCTGGGAGCTGGCTCTCTCGCTGAAAAACTGCTGCTGCTGCTGCTGCTAATAAGTCACTTCAGTCGTGTCCGACTCTGTGTGACCCCATAGACGGCAGCCCACCAGGCTCCCCCATCCCTGGGATTCTCCAGGCAAGAACACTGGAGTGGGTTGCCATTTCCTTCTCCAATGCATGAAAGAGAAAAGTGAAAGTGAAGTCGCTCAGTCTGTCCGACTGTTAGCGACCCCATGGACTGCAGCCCACTAGGCTACTCCGTCCATTGGATTTTCCAGGCAAGAGTACTGGGGTGGGGTGCCATTGCCTTCCACGAACTGAAAAACTAGTGCCGAGTAAAAGAACGAACCTGCTACAAAATTATTTTCTTAAAAAACTTGAAATTAAAAGCCCATCACCGGGTTTACATACCTTCTCTACTTTGGCAGAGAGAAGGCAATGGTACCCCACTCCAGTGGGGTGGCCATGAGCCCTGCCTGTCCTCATCAGCTTTGTGTTCAGCTGAGGACACTGTCCCCGAGGTCCCTGGGCAGATGGACAGAGAAGTGGCCCGGGGCTGCCCTCCCAGCCAGCCCCTCCAGCCCACCTCACAGCCCCTGAGCAGAGGGCAAGTGTGTCCAACCTGTCCTCTGACCCCCGTGACCCCCAATCTGTCCTCTGACCCCTGTGACCTCCAATCTGTCCTCTGACCCCTGGGACCCCCAATCTGTCCTCTGACCCCCATGACCCCCGACCTGTTCTTTGAGCTTCCTGCCAGGCCCAAGGCAGGTGCAGGGGGCAGACCTGAGGGGCACGGGCCCCCTGGACAGCGGCAGTGGGCCGAGTCCCGGCTCAGCAGGCAGACCACAGCCGTCCAACAGGTACTGAGCAGAGAATGGGGTCTCGGTGATGCTCCTGCTGGTCTGAGGCCTGCAGCTGAGGACGCGGCTCCCAAGTGGTCAGAACACCCCGCTGAGAGGAACCTGAGGCCTTGGTGTGGATGCCAGGCTTGGGAGAGGTGCCTCCCGGAGGGGCATCCCCACAGACGTAGTGAGTGGGAGCTCCTGGCCTGGCCCCTCAGCCCCTCACTGGGTGAGGGGAGGGGACCCCAGCGCCCCTCACCCCAGAGGCTCAGCCAGACACCGGGCACCTGAGTGGGACTTGGGGAGGGGAGGGGCAAGGTGGGAGAGCCTGGTGGGCAGGGGGTGCAGGGAGCCTGCAGGGAGCCCCTCAGGGAGGCGTCAAATCCAACTTTTCCCATCAACATTTGAGATCCCCACGGTCATCACTGGGGATGGGGTCACCGTCATCGTCTGTGGGAACCAGCGGGGGAGCCTGCCCCACATCACCGAGCCTCGGGCCGTGTCTCTCCCAGTTGAAGGGCCAGGCTGGGCTCCCCCACCCCCCGCAGACAGGGACAGCCACCCTCAGGGGTGAGCACCAGCCCCAGCATGTCACCACTGTCCCCAGAGGGCGGCTCAGCCCCGTTCAGACGCTGTCCCCAGCACGGGCTCTCCAGCACGGGCTGTGACGCAGACCTGGCTCCCCGAGTTCGCGGGCACCGCAGGAGGGGCCGGGCCTTGTGCGCTCCCTGAGTTCGCAGGCACCGCAGGAGGGGCCGGGCCTTGTGTGCTCCCTGAGTTCGCGGGCACCGCAGGAGGGGCCAGGCCTTGTGTGCTCCCTGAGTTCGCGGGCACCGCAGGAGGGGTCAGGCCTTGTGCAGCGGCGGCACCCCTCACTGCAGGGGATGGCGCGTCNGCTCCCTGAGTTCGCGGGCACCGCAGGAGGGGTCGGGCCTTGTGCAGCGGCGGCACCCCTCACTGCAGGGGATGGCGCGTCAGTCACCTCTCACGGACACGGACACCGGAAGACGTGAGTCCTGACGGCGCTTCGTGGACCTGCTCGCGGGCAGGAGGTCCTGACCACCGCCCCTCGCCCCAGCTGCCTCACTGCACTGTTGCAAACGGAAGACGCACTTCGAGGACACGCTCGGACGCCTCCCTCCCCAGCCCCCTGCGAGCATCCCAGGACGCTGGCCACTCGGCTGCGGCTGCTCCACGGATGTCCGCCCCGTCTCTGTGGCTGGTGCTCCGAGGTGACAAGGGAGACGCCCGGCTCCGCCCGGCCCCCTCTGGGAGCAGGTCCTCCCTGCGGGAGGGGGGCCGTGGCGTCGAGGGCATTAGAGAGCTAGCGGGAGTCAGCGAGCCCGTGCAGAGGGTCTAAGGAGGCGGTGTGGGCCCACCTTTGGCTCGTCTCTGACGGGCACTGTGTGGCCTCTCATGCTCAACCTGCCTGGGTTTGCCATGGTTAACCCACAGTGGGCGTTCTGTGCCCTCTCCAGCTGGCCCTCTGCCGGGGACTTCACCCCGAGTCACCATCAACATGGGTGCCGCCCACCATCCACACTTGAGGCTGGGGGTGGCCACAGTGTCCCCACCTCAGCCCCCAACAAATGTCCCCCAGCCAGACACCCTCCCGCGTCTCCTGGGCCCACTCTTGTACCCAAGGAGCACACATTCCCCAAACTCTGCAAGTGTTTGGGGAAGTGCCTTCTTGGGGCGCTGAAGGATGCAATTTGTCTGAGAAATGGCGATAGACATGCGGTACCTAATGGAGACCAGCGCCCCTGGAGTGCAGACCCAGGTCCAGGGGGTGGGCAGAGAGCAACCGGGTGTGGGGGTCTGAGGCGGCTGCCCGCCTCACGCAGACACGCTGGGCTCCTCTCTCTGGTCAGGCAGATCTCTGGGTACTCGCTCCCTCCCACCCCATCCAGGGACCCTGCCCCTCCACAGGCACACTCCTGTGTGTGACGTCAGACCCCACGAGGGCAGGCCCTGGGTCCCCAGTGCCATCTCAGAAGTCCCCCCGGAGTAGCAGCACCCCCACCTCGAGAACAGCCAGCTGAGGCATCCAACTCAAAGGGTCAGCTCAGTCAGGACCTTTCTCCTCCTACTCTTTCCTCCAAAAGAGCAAAACACAAAAGCTCAAGAAGCACTGTGAGCTCTCATTTGTCCACGAGCTTTCCCACCACAGCAGATGGTGACTGCAGCCGTGAAATTAAAAGACGCTTACTCCTTGGAAGGAAAGTTATGACCAACTTAGACAGCATATTCAAAAGCAGAGCCATTACTTTTCCAACAAAGGTCCGTCTAGTCAAGGCTACGGTTTTTCCTCTGGTCACGTATGGATGTGAGAGTTGAACCATAAGGAAGACTGAGCGCCGAGGAATTGATGCTTTTGAACTGCGGTGTTGGAGAAGACCCTTGAGAGTCCCTTGGACTGCAAGGAGATCCAACCAGTCCATTCTGAAGGAGATCAGTGCTGGGTGTTCATTGGAAGGACTGATGTTGAAGCTGAAACTCCAATACTTTGGCCACCTGATGTGAAGAACTGACTCGCTGGAAAAGACCCTAATGCTGGGAGGGATTGGAGGCAGGAGGAGAGGGGACAACAGAGGATGAGATGGCTGGATGGCATCACCGACTCAATGGACATGAGTTTGGGTGAACCCTGGGAGTTGGTGATGGACAGGGAGGCCTGGCGTGCTGCAATTCATGGGGTCACAAAGAGTCGGACACGACTGAGGGACTGAACTGAACTGAACTGATTCCCACCACTAAAAGCAGAGCATCTCACTGCTGGGTCTAAGGCACCACGTGAGGCCATCATGTCAATATCCCAGGATCCAGTCACAGTCAGCTCCCGGAATGGGTGACTTGTCTGCCTCCCGAGGTCGACAGGCGTCTGCATATTTTAAATAACTCTTTTCACTTCTTGCCAAGATCTTTTCACGTCTTAAAAATCAGGTTGCGACCCCAGCAAAATGCTCCCTGCAGACAATGGCTCAGTGGACAGGCCCTGCTCTCTGGGCGTCCAGCCAAGTGAGGCCACCATGAGCCACACTAGATGGGCAGGCCTGTCCCCCAGTGACCATCCCCTGGGGGACAGGCAGCAGATAGCAATGCGTCCCCTGTGATAAATACTACAAGAGATCAGAGTCGCTCACTGGGAGAACTGATTAAATCAGGGAGCAAACAAGGTTCTCGGAGGAGGAGCCCTCCAGAGCAGCTCCAAGGGGGTGTGTCCCTGTGGCAGCAGGAAGACCTCTGAGCCGCACAGAGCACTCTAAAGGAGGGGCTTCAGGAGGGCAGGATGGCTCTCGAGGGAGCACCTTGGCCCCACCTCTAATCTCAGGGACTGTCTAGAGGGGACTGGTGGAGGCTGGTTCCTCTGGGGTCCCCGGTGTGGCCACATCGTCTGGAAACCACCCAACACAAGCTGCCATCTCATGGGACCCTGGGCGCCCTGATGAGCCTCTGTGCCCTCAGCCCCTCCACTGCTATGGGGCTGAGGGTCCCCAACATGGGGAGTCAGGGAGGAGGCAGACAAGTCGCCCACTCCGGCTGTGCTCCCTGTCACATCTCAGAAGACGAAGGCGTGATGGAGCAGGAAGCAGGCACCCCAAGCCCCATGGCTGGCTCAGCCTGAGCTGCGACTGGCAGGGCTGGACGGGGCTGCCGGACAAGACGCATCAGAGCAGCTTCCACCGAGACACGCCTCTCCCTGCAGCCCCACGGCCTCTGTCTCCGCGTCTGTCCTGCTGTTCCTCAACATCACCATCAGGACCGGCCGGACAGGGACACTGAGGACCAGAGGTGGCTTCGCAGGTCAGCGTGGCGCTCCAGCTGGACCGCTCGGCGGCCTCAGGGGCTGCAGGCCGAGAGGGACCGGGCAGGCCGGGTGCAGCCCGCCGTGCATTTTCCGGGCAGCTCCTGTGGTTCTCCATGCCGGGGGACGAGCAGGGAAAGGGAGCCAACCTCGTTCTGGGGCCAGAGGCTGGCTCTAGTCAGGCTCCGTCACACGCTGGCTGGATGCGACTGCTCTCTCCTCTGTCTGTGCAGTTTTTCACAGATGCTTACGAGCATGTGCTGCACGCCAGGCCAGGACTGACCAGGGGACAAGCCCCCGACCTCGAGGGCCCACAGCCACGGCAGCGACCCCTGGCCATCCAACGTGAATCGGTGCAGTAAGCAAGTGTTTAACCGTGGCGTTGCCCCATCAGCTCATGAAAAGTCTGATATTTGATGGATTCACAGAGGCCAAGGAGGTGGAGGAGGGGTCGGGGAAACAAAGATATTCCCAATTTCATTCAATGTTTTGAAAAATCCACCTATTCTAACAAATGTAGTTCTGTTTAACTTAATTCTATGTATGCTATGTACAGTATTCTATCATGTGACTGTATGAATTTTATCTGTCCACTCAATTACTGATTGTCTGTTAAAACATTGGATTCTTAAACTGCAGTACTTGAACATACATATACATGTCACCTTTATAATTCTAAATTTGTCTTAGAAGTCAAACACTGGGCTTATCTCTTATAGTATCTTCTTTTTCCAAGATCTTTAATTTTTCATTTCTTTGTACCTCTCTGCTACTGTCAAGGAAATATTGCTTAAGATTTTATCCAATATTTTCAATTATTCTCAATGAAATCATGACTGGTAAATTACTTTGCCCACAGTTACCTTGAAGCCTCATTTACTCCTCACATTCTAATTCTTCCTTATAGCTCGTGTTTTATTGTTTAATTAATTATCTGACTCCCTCTAAATTTTTCTAGAATGGTAATATTAGACATAATAAGGGAAGAAACATGATTCACAAAGAACTTGCTTATTCGCCCTGACCTAGATATGAAAGAGACAGCTGCTGCTGCTGCTGCTAAGTCACTTCAGTCGTGTCCGACTCTGTGTGACCCCATAGACGGNCCAGTGCGATCCCTGGGTCAGGAAGATTCCCCACCCCCGCCCCCAGAGGAGGAAATGGGAACCCACTCCAGCACCCTTGCTGGGGAAGTCCCATAGACAGACGAGCCCAGAGGGCTACAGGCCATGGGTTCCAAAAGAGCCAGACAGGACTGAGCGGCTAAACAGCGCCAAGGGCTGGCAGCAGGGGCTGCCCCGCCTGGACAGAGCGGCCCCCCGGGCGCCCAGGGCGCTCTGGACTCCCAGGCCCTGGCGCATTATCCCAGTGTGGTCCTGTTTGTTCTTGGGGACTGTGGCGTTTATCAAGGGAAATTCAAAGATGAAATACTGCGGACACGAGACAGGCCCGAGCCTGCAGCACCGCCCCAGGGAGGAGGCGCGGGGACGGAGGGCACAGAGCTGAGCTGCAAGGGCTTCGTGTCACTTGGCCATTTGACGCTTCACAGCTCACGCGCCTTCGCAACTGCTTACAATTTTACTTTGGAACCATTTAGGGAAAGGAATGGGATTATGACCAAGTTACAGCTGAGGTGTGACATCTTTGTCAACCCTGTTGTTGTTCAGTCGCTCAGTGTGTCCGACTCTTTGCGACCCCGTGGACTGCAGCACGCCAGGCCTCCCTGTCCGTCACCATCCCCCGGAGCTGGCTCAAACTCATGTCCATCGAGTCAGTGACGCCATCCAACCATCTCATCCTCTGTCACTCCCTTCTCCTCCTGCCTTCAATCTTTCCCAGCATCAAGGTCTTTTCCAATGAGTCTGTTCTTCACATCAGGTGGCCAAAGTACTGGANGTCACCATCCCCCGGAGCTGGCTCAAACTCATGTCCATCGAGTCAGTGACGCCATCCAACCATCTCATCCTCTGTCACTCCCTTCTCCTCCTGCCTTCAATCTTTCCCAGCATCAAGGTCTTTTCCAATGAGTCTGTTCTTCACATCAGGTGGCCAAAGTACTGGAGCCTCAGCTTCAGCATCAATCCTTCCAGTGAATATTCAGGGTTGATTTCCATGAGGATTGACTGGTTTGATACTATCTAGGGAAAGGAAAGGGATTACAACCCAGTTAGAGCAGAAAAGTGACATCTTTATCAACACAAAGAGATGGTAAGCCTCCCATCCTTGTCTCCTCTCTGAATGTGAATCAGAGAGAAGCTTTGTGCCTGCACCTGCTCCTCTAAACTTGGTTGATGGTTAGAAGATCATGGAGTCAAGACTGCAGTCTCTAAACTTTAAAATAAATAAATAAAAGCCAGACATTTTTAGCATCCCAGCTCAGTTGGTAAAAGAAATCCACCTGCAATGCAGGAGACCCCAGTTCCATTCCTGGGTCGGGAAGATCTGCCGGAGAAGGGATAGGCTACCCACTCCAGTATTCTTGGGCTTTCCTTGTGGCTCAGCTGTTAAAGAATCCACCTGCAATGCGGGAGTCATGGGTTTGATCCCTGGGTTGGAAAGATCCCCTAGAGAAGGGAAAGGCAACCCATTCCAGTGTTCTGGCCTGCAGAAGTCCAGGGACTGTAGGGTCCATGGGGTCACAGAGTCAGACACGATTGTACAACTTTCACTTTCAGCATCCTTCACAACACCGCACCTCTCCTCTCAAAGCACCAGCGATTCAGAGAGCGGTTGGAACTGGCTCCTGCCCTCTAATCTCTAAATCCAAGCCAGATCAACCGGGCACCATGAACAGAGCACTTTTGAGCCAGAGACTCAGTACTTGCTTTACTGGCCTGACTGGCCCAAATGTCTGCGGATCTGGGATAAAGAAAAAAGAAGTAGCTTGCAAAGTGATCCCCAGCGTTCCATTCAGGGCTCTCCTGAACCCTGCTCTTTCATTTGCATGATTTAGCAAAAGGAAGTTTGCATTGATATGTAAATAGCAATGCCAGTAGTTTACATGGAAAAACAAAGGCGGGCGGTGAAGCCTGTGATATTTTACAGCCTTTGACTCCAGCCTTTGTTGCTGCCAGAAAGCACAACAGCAATTTTCCTGGACCCACAATTCAAATGGCTCTGCCTCACACGAGTGCTCCAGGAGTAAGGTTTAATGAAGGGATTATGTTGTCATTTGCATATGGTGCTCCCGTCGGAAGGTGTACTCCGAATTTATTGGGCATTTTTATTAGCCCTCGGTGACGACTTCTGGAAATCTGGTATGCACATCTTGTAGAGGGAGAAAATTCTGCAGCAGAGAAAGCTGAGTGCATGAAGATAAAGGATGCCCGCTGTTTCAGAGGCTGCCGAGAGGGCGGTCCTGAGCACGCACGGTTTATGGTGTCGGGGTTCTGTGAGCCCTCTCGGCATACTCAGAAATGGGGACAAGACTGGATGACCCCACACCTCTTAGACTCGGCTCCAGCACGGGCCGCATCGGCCCGGTTGCCTGTAAGACTGTGGAGCTGAGCAGGAGGAGGCTTTGGGTGTGACTGTTGCAAGAAACTGGGGCTCAAGAGGATGGTTGTATTCTTGCTCCCAGGGGAGTCCCTGGGACAGGGCGCCAAGCCGGGGTCCTTGGCTTCATGCAGGAAGGAATTCAAGAGGGAGCCGTAGCAAACTGGAAGCAGGTTCGTTGAGAGAGACCGGCACTCCACAGGGAGGAGAGAGCAGCCCAGGGCACGGGGTCCACTAGGGAAGTGCGAGTGGCCCCCAAATACAGGGTGGTTAGTTCCTGCGGGCTGAGTAACTTCCTAAGCTGGCGAGAGGGAAAATTATCCCACCCATCTCGGGGGAGGGAGTGGAGATTTCCACTTTTCGCCTGTCGCGATGGCCATCTGAACCGTCAGGCGCGGCGGCTGCGCCCTGCAGCCGCGGGCATATCTCACCGAGCATGTAACCGGGCGAGGCCGCCTGCAGGTTGGCTCTTCCGCCATCTCGGACCTAGGGGGCTCCAACCCGCCTTCGTCACGTCCTCAAGGCCTGTGTCGCTCTTTTAAAGGCTGTGCTCTGCGCCCTTTCCCGCCCCCACGCACCTCATGATGCACCTGCTTCCTGTACCAGCTTCTGGGATGTGCAGGGGCGGCGGCGTGCAGATACAGACATGCCGACTCGGCGCGCTTCAGAGCCCCCGCCAGCCAGCACTGTCAGGAGCCCGCAGGCAGCGCAGGGCGTCAGGCCTCCGGCGCAGACCTGCGGAACCAGGCTCTGAGTTTCAGCAAGATCCCCAGGTGGTCTGAGAAGCACCACTCTACCCTGGAGACAGTTGTAATATTACCAGAAATAAAAGACACACTTTACTGGGATCCAGTTAGCCACACGTTCACATTTGAACACGGGTCCATCCATGAACTCAGAGTCTGATCACAGAATACTTACTCTTACTGGGTCAAATGAATACTGATGCTTTCTATTTCACTTAATTTCATTCTGTTCTATTTAAAAATAATGATCATGGAACTTCCCTGGTGGTTCAGTGGTTAAGAATCTGTGGTTCCTTTTACAGGGGAAGAGGGTTTGAACCCTGGTTGGAGAACTAAGATCCCACATGTCATGCAATGAAGCCAAAAAGTGAATAAATAAATTTAAAAATAGTAAATTTAGGTAAGCATCAAAATAAATTTAGGTAATAATAAATTTATAATTTAATATAATTTATAATAAATTTAGGTAAGCATCAAAAAAACAAATAAAAATAAAGTTAAATACTGGTCACCTCTAAAACCCTCTAAATTGATGTCATGACCTGATCATCGGGACAGCAGTTTTATAAACTCTGCTCTAGAATTTACTCTGGCTGCATGAATGGCTGGATTGGCCCCTGAAGAAAAAAAAATACCAGATAAAATTTGCCTTATAATTTACTAAGTGCATCCACAGACTGACAGATAAAGCATGCCATCTCTGAGTGCAGGGAAGACAAAAACGAGAGGCAGAGCACAAAAGCAGGTTTCCACCTAGAGGTTACTCGTGAACTTGAACTTCAAATGCCTGGCCTTTTGAAGAAAAGAAGGCAAAGCCCAGAATCTTCCCAAGATGGGAACACTCTGAGGACCCACCCCTGGGGCAGTGAGCACACAGGTGAAGCACAGACATGCCTGCTGCCCACCCCAGAGACAGCCTGGGAAAGCATCAGTCTCTAAACTGGCCCTCGGAGGGAAAAACATCCTCTAAGTTTTGTTAACAAAAAGCCACTCAGACATGGAGTAACAACCCACGTTCATACACTCACGGTCCAAATAAAATGCCACCCGAGCCTTCCACGTAAAGAGGTCTGAGACAGTACCACTGTCCAGATCCTGAAAGAATCAAATCCAGAGCCCCTCTGAAGCAGCTACTTACACCCCAGGACTTAGACTCCCCAGGGAAAGAACAATGCACCGTTCCCTGTGAAAGAAATCACGGAATAAACAAAGAAACAGGGCACAACGAGGAAGGGATGGCAGAAAAAAGAATGAAAATAAAATAGAGGAAATAAAAATGCATAAAAAGCCCAAGCCAGTAATGTGTTCCAAGAAGCAGAGAGAAACCGACGAAGGTGAACAATGAGGAGCAGACTTTCCAATAAAGCAAACACAACTTCCACAAGCGAACAATATAACTGTTGAGATTAATAATTCAGTGCATGGATTTAATACCTGATTAGACAGCATGGGAAAGGAGGAGGAATTAATAAGCTCGGAGTTATGTAAGAATAAATTATACCAAAAAAGCATCCAGAAGGACCAAGAGATGGAGACAAAGAAAGAGAGGTCAATGCGTGAACGCTGAGATCATTTCACATTCGTCTCTTCAGCGCTCCAGAAAGAGATGGAGACAGAGAAATGAAAGAGATGGCATTTTTAAGGACAATGGCTGACAACTTTTTAAAATGAAAAGCAATTAAAGATATCATTGATTCAAGAAGGCCAATTAATTCCATTTGGAATAAATCTGAACAAAATTTATGCCCACAAACATCACAGTGACATTACAGGACAGCAAAGAGCATGTTTAAGGTAGTTGGGAGAAAAGAGAGATCACCTCCAAAGGATGACATCTAACCTGAAAGAGGACTTACCAGCCCCAACAGTCGAAGCAAGGAGACACCTAAAGAGCTCTACAGTGTGTTGAGGTGAAACAATCCAACCCGGAAGTCTACACCTGGAAATAACATCTTTCAGCAACACCAGTGAAATACAGCCTTTTCAGAAACCAAACACAGAGATGGTTTGCACCAAAAGGCTCTATCTAAAAGAAATCAAGTATGTATTTCACAGGGAAGGACAGAAATACTAGAAGATCTAAAATGAAAAGAGGAATGAAGCACAAAGAAATGACAAATATGAGATAGACCGTGAATAAATTGTGAATAATCAACTATGAAAAACTGTAATAATCTCGTGTTGCCAAAACAGAAATGTTGAACTTGTGACAATTGTGCTAAACAAGTTATAGAGGGATGATCAGGGTATTCTGGGGTCTTTGTAATACCTGGTGGTGCTGGTGGTTCAGTCACTAAGCCGTGTCCAGCACTTGTGACCCCGAGGGCTGCAGCCTGCCAGGCTCCTCTGTCCGTGGGGTTCTCCAGGCAAGAGTACTGGAGTGGGCTGCCATTTCCTTCTCCAGGGGATCTTCCCGATCCAGGAACTGAGCCCAGGTCTCCTTCACTGCAGGCACAGACTTTACCAACTGAGCTATGAGGGAAGCCCCTTTGTAATACATGGGGAAGGTATTTGGTATTAATATTTGATGAATTAAACATAAAGGTGATAACAGTTCAGTTCAGTCACTCAGTCGTGTCCAACTCTTTTCCACCCCATGGACTGCAGCACGCCAGGCTTCCCTGTCCATCACCAACTCCAACAGCTTACTCAAACTCATGTCTATTGAGCCGGTGATGCCATCCATCCATCTAGTCCTCTGTCACAATCTCCTCCTCCTGCCTTCAATCTTTCCCAGCATCAGGCTTTTTTCTAAGGAGTCAGTTCTTCACAACAGGTGGCCAAAGTATTGGAGCTTCAGCATCAGTCCTTCCAATGAATATTCAGGACTGATTTCCTTTAGGATGGACTGGCTGGATCTCCTTGCAGTCCAAGGGACTCTCAAGAATCTTCTCCAACACCACAGTTCAAAAGTATCAGTTCTTTGGCACTCAGCTTTCTTTATGGTCTAATTCTCACATCCATACATGACTGCTAGAAAAACCATAGCTTTGACTAGACAGACCTTTGTCAGCAAAATAATGTCTCTGTTTTTAATATGCTGTCTAAGTTTATCATAGCTTTTCTTCCAAGGAGCAAGCATCTTTTAATTTCATGGCTNGAGGAGGAGCCCTCCAGAGCAGCTCCAAGGGGGTGTGTCCCTGTGGCAGCAGGAAGACCTCTGAGCCGCACAGAGCACTCTAAAGGAGGGGCTTCAGGAGGGCAGGATGGCTCTCGAGGGAGCACCTTGGCCCCACCTCTAATCTCAGGGACTGTCTAGAGGGGACTGGTGGAGGCTGGTTCCTCTGGGGTCCCCGGTGTGGCCACATCGTCTGGAAACCACCCAACACAAGCTGCCATCTCATGGGACCCTGGGCGCCCTGATGAGCCTCTGTGCCCTCAGCCCCTCCACTGCTATGGGGCTGAGGGTCCCCAACATGGGGAGTCAGGGAGGAGGCAGACAAGTCGCCCACTCCGGCTGTGCTCCCTGTCACATCTCAGAAGACGAAGGCGTGATGGAGCAGGAAGCAGGCACCCCAAGCCCCATGGCTGGCTCAGCCTGAGCTGCGACTGGCAGGGCTGGACGGGGCTGCCGGACAAGACGCATCAGAGCAGCTTCCACCGAGACACGCCTCTCCCTGCAGCCCCACGGCCTCTGTCTCCGCGTCTGTCCTGCTGTTCCTCAACATCACCATCAGGACCGGCCGGACAGGGACACTGAGGACCAGAGGTGGCTTCGCAGGTCAGCGTGGCGCTCCAGCTGGACCGCTCGGCGGCCTCAGGGGCTGCAGGCCGAGAGGGACCGGGCAGGCCGGGTGCAGCCCGCCGTGCATTTTCCGGGCAGCTCCTGCGGTTCTCCATGCCGGGTGACGAGCAGGGAAAGGGAGCCAACCTCGTTCTGGGGCCAGAGGCTGGCTCTAGTCAGGCTCCGTCACACGCTGGCTGGATGCGACTGCTCTCTCCTCTGTCTGTGCAGTTTTTCACAGATGCTTACGAGCATGTGCTGCACGCCAGGCCAGGACTGACCAGGGGACAAGCCCCCGACCTCGAGGGCCCACAGCCACGGCAGCGACCCCTGGCCATCCAACGTGAATCGGTGCAGTAAGCAAGTGTTTAACCGTGGCGTTGCCCCATCAGCTCATGAAAAGTCTGATATTTGATGGATTCACAGAGGCCAAGGAGGTGGAGGAGGGGTCGGGGAAACAAAGACCCCACCCAGGAAGGTGGGAGGAGAGGAGAATCGGAGGGACCGAGGGGCTGATGGGAGGGGTGAAGCCAATGCAGGAGATGAGACGCCAGTGCGATCCCTGGGTCAGGAAGATTCCCCACCCCCGCCCCCAGAGGAGGAAATGGGAACCCACTCCAGCACCCTTGCTGGGGAAGTCCCATAGACAGACGAGCCCAGAGGGCTACAGGCCATGGGTTCCAAAAGAGCCAGACAGGACTGAGCGGCTAAACAGCGCCAAGGGCTGGCAGCAGGGGCTGCCCCGCCTGGACAGAGCGGCCCCCCGGGCGCCCAGGGCGCTCTGGACTCCCAGGCCCTGGCGCATTATCCCAGTGTGGTCCTGTTTGTTCTTGGGGACTGTGGCGTTTATCAAGGGAAATTCAAAGATGAAATACTGCGGACACGAGACAGGCCCGAGCCTGCAGCACCGCCCCAGGGAGGAGGCGCGGGGACGGAGGGCACAGAGCTGAGCTGCAAGGGCTTCGTGTCACTTGGCCATTTGACGCTTCACAGCTCACGCGCCTTCGCAACTGCTTACAATTTTACTTTGGAACCATTTAGGGAAAGGAATGGGATTATGACCAAGTTACAGCTGAGGTGTGACATCTTTGTCAGCCCTGTTGTTGTTCAGTCGCTCAGTGTGTCCGACTCTTTGCGACCCCGTGGACTGCAGCACGCCAGGCCTCCCTGTCCGTCACCATCCCCCGGAGCTGGCTCAAACTCATGTCCATCGAGTCAGTGACGCCATCCAACCATCTCATCCTCTGTCACTCCCTTCTCCTCCTGCCTTCAATCTTTCCCAGCATCAAGGTCTTTTCCAATGAGTCTGTTCTTCACATCAGGTGGCCAAAGTACTGGAGCCTCAGCTTCAGCATCAATCCTTCCAGTGAATATTCAGGGTTGATTTCCATGAGGATTGACTGGTTTGACACTATCTAGGGAAAGGAAAGGGATTACAACCCAGTTAGAGCAGAAAAGTGACATCTTTATCAACACAAAGAGATGGTAAGCCTCCCATCCTTGTCTCCTCTCTGAATGTGAATCAGAGAGAAGCTTTGTGCCTGCACCTGCTCCTCTAAACTTGGTTGATGGTTAGAAGATCATGGAGTCAAGACTGCAGTCTCTAAACTTTAAAATAAATAAATAAAAGCCAGACATTTTTAGCATCCCAGCTCAGTTGGTAAAAGAAATCCACCTGCAATGCAGGAGACCCCAGTTCCATTCCTGGGTCGGGAAGATCTGCCGGAGAAGGGATAGGCTACCCACTCCAGTATTCTTGGGCTTTCCTTGTGGCTCAGCTGTTAAAGAATCCACCTGCAATGCGGGAGTCATGGGTTTGATCCCTGGGTTGGAAAGATCCCCTAGAGAAGGGAAAGGCAACCCATTCCAGTGTTCTGGCCTGCAGAAGTCCAGGGACTGTAGGGTCCATGGGGTCACAGAGTCAGACACGATTGTACAACTTTCACTTTCAGCATCCTTCACAACACCGCACCTCTCCTCTCAAAGCACCAGCGATTCAGAGAGCGGTTGGAACTGGCCCCTGCCCTCTAATCTCTAAATCCAAGCCAGATCAACCGGGCACCATGAACACGAGCGCTTTTGAGCCAGAGACTCAGTACTTGCTTTACTGGCCTGACTGGCCCAAATGTCTGCGGATCTGGGATAAAGAAAAAAGAAGTAGCTTGCAAAGTGATCCCCAGCGTTCCATTCAGGGCTCTCCTGAACCCTGCTCTTTCATTTGCATGATTTAGCAAAAGGAAGTTTGCATTGATATGTAAATAGCAATGCCAGTAGTTTACATGGAAAAACAAAGGCGGGCGGTGAAGCCTGTGATATTTTACAGCCTTTGACTCCAGCCTTTGTTGCTGCCAGAAAGCACAACAGCAATTTTCCTGGACCCACAATTCAAATGGCTCTGCCTCACACGAGTGCTCCAGGAGTAAGGTTTAATGAAGGGATTACGTTGTCATTTGCATATGGTGCTCCCGTCGGAAGGTGTACTCCGAATTTATTGGGCATTTTTATTAGCCCTCGGTGACGACTTCTGGAAATCTGGTATGCACATCTTGTAGAGGGAGAAAATTCCGCAGCAGAGAAAGCTGAGTGCATGAAGATAAAGGATGCCCGCTGTTTCAGAGGCTGCCGAGAGGGCGGTCCTGAGCACGCACGGTTTATGGTGTCGGGGTTCTGTGAGCCCTCTCGGCATACTCAGAAATGGGGACAAGACTGGATGACCCCACACCTCTTAGACTCGGCTCCAGCACGGGCCGCATCGGCCCGGTTGCCTGTAAGACTGTGGAGCTGAGCAGGAGGAGGCTTTGGGTGTGACTGTTGCAAGAAACTGGGGCTCAAGAGGATGGTTGTATTCTTGCTCCCAGGGGAGTCCCTGGGACAGGGCGCCAAGCCGGGGTCCTTGGCTTCATGCAGGAAGGAATTCAAGAGGGAGCCGTAGCAAACTGGAAGCAGGTTCGTTGAGAGAGACCGGCACTCCACAGGGAGGAGAGAGCAGCCCAGGGCACGGGGTCCACTAGGGAAGTGCGAGTGGCCCCCAAATACAGGGTGGTTAGTTCCTGCGGGCTGAGTAACTTCCTAAGCTGGCGAGAGGGAAAATTATCCCACCCATCTCGGGGGAGGGAGTGGAGATTTCCACTTTTCGCCTGTCGCGATGGCCATCTGAACCGTCAGGCGCGGCGGCTGCGCCCTGCAGCCGCGGGCATATCTCACCGAGCATGTAACCGGGCGAGGCCGCCTGCAGGTTGGCTCTTCCGCCATCTCGGACCTAGGGGGCTCCAACCCGCCTTCGTCACGTCCTCAAGGCCTGTGTCGCTCTTTTAAAGGCTGTGCTCTGCGCCCTTTCCCGCCCCCACGCACCTCATGATGCACCTGCTTCCTGTACCAGCTTCTGGGATGTGCAGGGGCGGCGGCGTGCAGATACAGACATGCCGACTCGGCGCGCTTCAGAGCCCCCGCCAGCCAGCACTGTCAGGAGCCCGCAGGCAGCGCAGGGCGTCAGGCCTCCGGCGCAGACCTGCGGAACCAGGCTCTGAGTTTCAGCAAGATCCCCAGGTGGTCTGAGAAGCACCACTCTACCCTGGAGACAGTTGTAATATTACCAGAAATAAAAGACACACTTTACTGGGATCCAGTTAGCCACACGTTCACATTTGAACACGGGTCCATCCATGAACTCAGAGTCTGATCACAGAATACTTACTCTTACTGGGTCAAATGAATACTGATGCTTTCTATTTCACTTAATTTCATTCTGTTCTATTTAAAAATAATGATCATGGAACTTCCCTGGTGGTTCAGTGGTTAAGAATCTGTGGTTCCTTTTACAGGGGAAGAGGGTTTGAACCCTGGTTGGAGAACTAAGATCCCACATGTCATGCAATGAAGCCAAAAAGTGAATAAATAAATTTAAAAATAGTAAATTTAGGTAAGCATCAAAATAAATTTAGGTAATAATAAATTTATAATTTAATATAATTTATAATAAATTTAGGTAAGCATCAAAAAAACAAATAAAAATAAAGTTAAATACTGGTCACCTCTAAAACCCTCTAAATTGATGTCATGACCTGATCATCGGGACAGCAGTTTTATAAACTCTGCTCTAGAATTTACTCTGGCTGCATGAATGGCTGGATTGGCCCCTGAAGAAAAAAAAATACCAGATAAAATTTGCCTTATAATTTACTAAGTGCATCCACAGACTGACAGATAAAGCATGCCATCTCTGAGTGCAGGGAAGACAAAAATGAGAGGCAGAGCACAAAAGCCGGTTTCCACCTAGAGGTTACTCGTGAACTTGAACTTCAAATGCCTGGCCTTTTGAAGAAAAGAAGGCAAAGCCCAGAATCTTCCCAAGATGGGAACACTCTGAGGACCCACCCCTGGGGCAGTGAGCACACAGGTGAAGCACAGACATGCCTGCTGCCCACCCCAGAGACAGCCTGGGAAAGCATCAGTCTCTAAACTGGCCCTCGGAGGGAAAAACATCCTCTAAGTTTTGTTAACAAAAAGCCACTCAGACATGGAGTAACAACCCACGTTCATACACTCACGGTCCAAATAAAATGCCACCCGAGCCTTCCACGTAAAGAGGTCCGAGACAGTACCACTGTCCAGATCCTGAAAGAATCCAATCCAGAGCCCCTCTGAAGCAGCTACTTACACCCCAGGACTTAGACTCCCCAGGGAAAGAACAATGCACCGTTCCCTGTGAAAGAAATCATGGAATAAACAAAGAAACAGGGCACAACGAGGAAGGGATGGCAGAAAAAAGAATGAAAATAAAATAGAGGAAATAAAAATGCATAAAAAGCCCAAGCCAGTAATGTGTTCCAAGAAGCAGAGAGAAACCGACGAAGGTGAACAATGAGGAGCAGACTTTCCAATAAAGCAAACAAAACTTCCACAAGCGAACAATATAACTGTTGAGATTAATAATTCAGTGCATGGATTTAATACCTGATTAGACAGCATGGGAAAGGAGGAGGAATTAATAAGCTCGGAGTTATGTAAGAATAAATTATACCAAAAAAGCATCCAGAAGGACCAAGAGATGGAGACAAAGAAAGAGAGGTCAATGCGTGAACGCTGAGATCATTTCACATTCGTCTCTTCAGCGCTCCAGAAAGAGATGGAGACAGAGAAATGAAAGAGATGGCATTTTTAAGGACAATGGTTGACAACTTTTTAAAATGAAAAGCAATTAAAGATATCATTGATTCAAGAAGGCCAATTAATTCCATTTGGAATAAATCTGAACAAAATTTATGCCCACAAACATCACAGTGACATTACAGGACAGCAAAGAGCATGTTTAAGGTAGTTGGGAGAAAAGAGAGATCACCTCCAAAGGATGACATCTAACCTGAAAGAGGACTTACCAGCCCCAACAGTCGAAGCAAGGAGACACCTAAAGAGCTCTACAGTGTGTTGAGGTGAAACAATCCAACCCGGAAGTCTACACCTGGAAATAACATCTTTCAGCAACACCAGTGAAATACAGCCTTTTCAGAAACCAAACACAGAGATGGTTTGCACCAAAAGGCTCTATCTAAAAGAAATCAAGTATGTATTTCACAGGGAAGGACAGAAATACTAGAAGATCTAAAATGAAAAGAGGAATGAAGCGCAAAGAAATGACAAATATGAGACAGACCGTGAATAAATTGTGAATAATTAACTATGAAAAACTGTAATAATCTCGTGTTGCCAAAACAGAAATGTTGAACTCGTGACAATTGTGCTAAACAAGTTATAGAGGGATGATCAGGGTATTCTGGGGTCTTTGTAATACCTGGTGGTGCTGGTGGTTCAGTCACTAAGCCGTGTCCAGCACTTGTGACCCCGAGGGCTGCAGCCTGCCAGGCTCCTCTGTCCGTGGGGTTCTCCAGGCAAGAGTACTGGAGTGGGCTGCCATTTCCTTCTCCAGGGGATCTTCCCGATCCAGGAACTGAGCCCAGGTCTCCTTCACTGCAGGCACAGACTTTACCAACTGAGCTATGAGGGAAGCCCCTTTGTAATACATGGGGAAGGTATTTGGTGTTAATATTTGATGAATTAAACATAAAGGTGATAACAGTTCAGTTCAGTCACTCAGTCGTGTCCAACTCTTTTCCACCCCATGGACTGCAGCACGCCAGGCTTCCCTGTCCATCACCAACTCCAACAGCTTACTCAAACTCATGTCTATTGAGCCGGTGATGCCATCCATCCATCTAGTCCTCTGTCACAATCTCCTCCTCCTGCCTTCAATCTTTCCCAGCATCAGGCTTTTTTCTAAGGAGTCAGTTCTTCACAACAGGTGGCCAAAGTATTGGAGCTTCAGCATCAGTCCTTCCAATGAATATTCAGGACTGATTTCCTTTAGGATGGACTGGCTGGATCTCCTTGCAGTCCAAGGGACTCTCAAGAATCTTCTCCAACACCACAGTTCAAAAGTATCAGTTCTTTGGCACTCAGCTTTCTTTATGGTCTAATTCTCACATCCATACATGACTGCTAGAAAAACCATAGCTTTGACTAGACAGACCTTTGTCAGCAAAATAATGTCTCTGTTTTTAATATGCTGTCTAAGTTTATCATAGCTTTGCTTTCAAGGAGCAAGCATCTTTTAATTTCATGGCTGCAGTCACCACCTGCAGTGATTTTGGAGCCCAAGAAAATAAAGTCTTTGTGGACTAATAACTAAAATAATAGAAACATACTGTAGTTTCTCTGAACTGTCAGAGAAAACTTTTAAAGAGAAAAAAGTGTCAGTGCAGGATAAAAGAAGAAATGAGAGACAAAATAACAAAGAAAGATCAAGATAAGAACACAACATGAGAGTAATTACAAATCTAGATATACCACTGATTAAAACAAGTGTACATAGAATTAAAGTTCACTTAGAAGGCAAAGACCAACAGATAAACTCTAATAAAATCTAACTATACTGAATTGCAAGTGAAAGAAAACCATAAGGTCATAAAAAGATTGAAAGATAAATGTATGTGTAGTTAGTCTAATTGGACTTCCCTGTAGCTCAAACAAGAAAGAATCTGCCTGCGATGCAAGAGACCAGCACTCAATCCCTGGGTTGGGAAGATCCCCTGGAGAAGGGCATGGCAACCCACTCCAGTATTCTGACCTGGAGAATTCCATGGACAGAAGAGCCTGGCGGGCTACAGTCCTTGGGGGCACAGAGAGTCAGACAGGACTGAGAGACTAACACACACACACAGTCTAATTATATTAATATCAGAATCGAGGGGACTTCCCTGGTGGTCCAGTGAATGCTTCCAAAGCAGGGGACTTGGGTTCAATCCCTGACTGGGGGATCTAAGATCCCACGTGGGGCAACTAAGCACCAGCATCACAACTACAGAGCTCGTGAGCCGTGGAGCCTGGATGCCACCCCTAAAGAGAGGGCCGTGCCTTGCAACGAAGAGGCCATGTGCCGCAACGAAGGCCTGACCAGCCAGAATTAAAACAAACCAAATGAGCAGATGTGGCTGCTGTGGCTGCCATTTAAATTTTTTAAAAAATCAAATCTGCTACAAGTCAAAGCCATCACAAGAAATAAGGAGAATGAGCATACTATGTTAAATGTTTAATTCATCAAGAAGTCACGTTTGAAATTTTGTACACACCTCATTGGGCATCAAACTGTGTAAGAAAATATTAACACACAATCATAGTAACATCAGGGCTTCCCTGGTGGCTCAGAGGTTAAAGCGTCTGCCTGCAACGTAGGAGGCATGGGTTCAATCCCTGGGTCGGGAAGATCCCCTGGAGAAGGCAATGGCAACCCACTCCAGTATTCTTGCCTGGAGAATCTCATGGACGGAGGAGACTGGCGGGCTACAGTCCATGGGGTTACAGAGTCGGACACGACTGAGTGACTTCACTTCATAGTAACATCACTCTCAGTAACTGACAGTACAAGCAGAGAAATAATCTGTGTGAAAATAAAAGATCTGAAGAACACAATGAACAAAATATTGAATATTATGCATTGTTCACATTATTTCAAAACAATCAAGGATATTGATGAAAGTAGGTCCCCCCAAAAAAACTCCCAAATTTGAGAAATCTATACGCTCAGGAAATTTAATGAGCCACAAGCAGGATAAATAAAAATGAAGCACCAACAAGGCACATCAAAATCAAATAATTTAAAGCCAAGGGCAAACAATCTTGTCAAAATCAAATAATTTAAAGCCAAGGGCAAACAATCTTGAAAATACCCAGAAGAAACTGCTACATTTCATTCAGAGGAACAATTGTACACGTGACAGCTGACTTCTCATCAGAACCGTCAAAGACCAGGAAGCAATGGAAATATATCTTTAAAGGGAAAAATGTCAACACAAAAATCTGTATATAAATAAAATAAGCTTCACAAGTGAAGGTGAAGATTTTTTATATAAATCAAAATTGAGAAAATTAAATACAAGTAGGTCTTACATACAAGAAATGGTGTTGATGGACAACTCAGATCTATACAAAGACCCATACAAAAGAAAACTATTAAGGATAAAAAATGAATAAATATAACACATGTATTATTTATAAAGGTACCTATATATGTGTCTCTGAAAACCCCTCCTGGTGGCTCAGCTGGTAAAGAATCCACCTGCAATGTGGGAGATCTGGGTTTGATCCCTGGGTTGGGAAGGTCCCCTGGAGAAGGGAACAGCTACCCGCTCCAGTATTCTGGTCTGGAGAATTTCATGGGCTGTATAGTCCATGGGGTCGAAAAAAGAGTCGGATGCGACTGAGCGACTTTCACTTTCACTGGAACCTCTCCAGCTCAGTGACTGCCATTTCCTGCTCCAGGGGATTTTCCCCACCCAGGGACTGAGCCCACATCTCCTGCACTGCAGGCAGATTCTTTATCACTGAGCCACCAGGGAAGTCCCCTGCTTAGGATCGTGCATACGTGTGAAGTTGCTTCAGTCATATCCAACTCATTGCGATCCTACAGACTCTAGCCTGCAAGCCCCTCTGTCCACATGATTCTCCAAACAGGAGTCCTGGAGTGGGTTGCCGTGCCCTCCCCCAGGGGGTCTTCCCGAGTCAGGGGCTGAACCTGCTTCTTTTATGCCTCCTGCACTGGCAGGTGGGCTCTTCACCACTAGTGCTGAAGAGGAAAAGCTAAAACTCTACATAGCCTCCTTCTCCCGCCTCTGTGACTCAGCTTGCCCCACGCAAAGCCCAGATCATGAAGGTCATGTAGTCTCACAAAGTGGGGACTTGCAATGCTAGGAAGCGGAGTTTATCTCACTCACCCTTGTCCTGCTCTTTGCAGTCACCCAGCCCCTGCAAGCCTGCTTAAACATGACTATCCATGTAAAGGGCAGGCATGCCCCTCCCCGTCTTGACCACCATTCCTGTGCTTTCAAAACCCCTAAGTTTAAACCAGCCTATTAACAGCTAGTGTTGCCCACTACAGTCTCTCTATAAAAATTCTGTAATCCCTTTGTTTGGGGCTCAGAACTTGGAGTGTGAACTCCTCCGGGCCCACTGGTGTAATAAACCTGAGTTCTCCAACTCTCCAAGTGTGGCGCTTGGTTTCTTGAGTACTGGTTTCTGTGACAGCACCACCTGGGAAGCCCCCTGCATAGTATATTAACATATAAAAATATGTACTCTTACCTTAATTCATTTAAAAGAGATAGAATAGTTTAAAGCAAAAAAGTTTATGTAAAGCAAGAGAGTTCCAGAAAAACATCTACTTCTGCATTACTGACTACACCAAAGCCTTTGACTGTGTGGATCACAATAAACTGTAGAAAATTCTGAAAGAGATGGGAATACCAGACCACCTGACCTGCCTCCTGAGAAACCTGTATGCAGGTCAGGAAGCAACAGTTAGAACAGGACATTGAACAACAGACTGGTTCCAAATCAGGAAAGGAGTTCGTCAAGGCTGTATATTTTCACCCTGCTTATTTAACTTATATGCAGAGTATATCATGAGAAATGCTGGGCTAGAAGAAACACAAGCTGGAAGCAAGATTGCCAGAAGAAAAATCAATAACCTCAGATGTGGAGATAACATCACCCTTGTGGCAGAAGGTGAAGAAGAACTAAAGAGCCTCTTGATGAAAGTGAAAGAGGAGAGTGAAAAAGTTGGCTTAAAGCTTAACATTCAGGATACTAAGATCATGGCATCTTAGTTATTTGCCATCACTCCATGGGTAATAGATGGGGAAACGGTGGAAACAGTGGCAAACTTTACTTGGGGGGGGGGGGCTCTAAAATCACTGCAGATGGTGATTGCAGCCATGAAGTTAAAAGACGATTGCTCCTTGGAAGAAAAGCTATGACCGACCTAGAGAGCATATTAAAAAGCAGAGACATTACTTTGCTGACAAAGGTCCATCTAGTCAAAGCTATGGTATTTCCAGTGGTCATATATGGATGTGAACGTTGGACCATAATGAAAGCTGAACACTGAAGCCTTGATGCTTTTCAACTGTGGTGTTGGAGAAGACTCTTGAGAGTCCCTTGAACTACAAGGATATCCAACCAGTCCATCCTAAAGGAAATCAGTTCTGAATGTTCATTGGAAGGACTGATGCTGAAGCTGAAGCTCCAGTACTTTGTCCACCTGATGCCAAGAACTGACTCCTTGGAAAAGACCCTGATGCTGGGAAAGATTTAAGGCAGGAGGAGAAGGGGATGACAGAAGATGAATGGTTGGATGGCATCACCAATTCGATGGACATGAATTTGGGGAAGCTCTGGGAATTTGTGGTGGACAGGGAGGCCTGGCATGCTGCAGTCAATGGGATCACCAAGAGGTGGACACCACTGAGCAACTGAATTGGACTGAATTATAATCTGTGTGGAGGTAATAAGTCAAAATAGCACAAAGAACTATACTGTCACAATTTCCTATATTCTACAAGAAGTAATATCATGTGAACTCTAAGCAGATTATGATAAGTGTAAAATGCAAATGTAATCATTTAACATTACGCAAAACGGGTGCAAAAATCACGAGAAAGGAATCAAAAGGTCCAGGGGACTAAAAGAAGATCACACAGAGAAAACAGGAAAAATAAAAGCTGTCTGAACGCACAGATGCCATGATGATTAACACAGAAAATCCCAAGGAATCAAAAAATTTAGTAAAATTAGCAAGTGAATTATTTATCCAGACCTCAGGACGTAAGTCAATGTACAAAGATAAGTCACATTTTTATACACTAAGCTAAGCTAGGTGTCAGCCACTCAGTCTTGTCTGACTATGCGACCGCCATGGACTGCGGCCCACCAGGTTCCTGTGTCCACGGGATTCTCCAGGCAAGAACACTGGAGTGGGTTGCCATGTCCTTCTCCAAGGGATCGTCTGGACCCAGGGATCGAACCCAGGTCTCCTGAATTACAGGCAGATTCTTTACCAGCTGAGCCACCAGGGAAGCCCTTTTATATGCTAGCATTTAGAAATCAGAGAAAACCTTTTAAAAGCGAATTCTGTTCACAATGGGAGAAGGAAATGGCAATAATGTCTAAAAGAAACATGGAGTTCTTAGGAACGGATTAACAAGAAGCTGCAAAAGTGCCCTGAACGCCACAACGTCTAGTGAGAGAAATTAGATAAACAGATGAGGGGGTTTTAGATTGGGTGGCTAAACATTTTTAAGATGCCAGTTTTCCCTAAATTGACCTCTAGACTCAATACAGTCACAAGTAGACTCTCAGCACCATTTTTAAAAAATCAAAATCTTGTCCCTAAAACTTCTATGAATTTTACAGAATCTAGAAAAGACAATCAAAGAGTACACAGAGCAATACTGGGAGTTACAGATGCTGAACTTAGGGCTTCCGGTAACCTAAAGTGAGGAAGCTGTAGGGATGAGGATGGAGAAATAGATCAACAGAGCAGAGTGAGTCCAGAACGAGACTGATAAGCACAGGGCCAACTGACTTCTTCGGCAGAAGCCTCGAAGGCCTTCGTTGAGAAAAGAGAGTATCTCCAAGACGTCGTGGGTGTCCACGTGGGAAATGTGAAAAGGTCTGGCATGCAAGCTGCTTTGAAGTCATAGATCTCACCTTGCGCAACAAGAGAAAAGCAAAACCTGACCCTGACTGAAAATAAATTACCCTTCTCAGACACAAAGAGAAAAAAGAATGGGGTGGGGGACAGAATATCCAATAACTATGAGGCAGTCGTAAAAGATGTGATACAGGTTCAACTGATAAAGGAAATATATAGTATTTGAAGCAATGGCTGAGAACTTTCCAAAATTAAAGACAGACACCAAACCACAGACTCAGGAATGTCAGAGAACCCCAAGCAGGATAAATACCCCAAAATCCAGACCAAACTGCAGAAAATCAAAGAAAAAGAGAAAATCTTGAAAGAAGCCAAATTTGGCGGGAATGTAGAGATAAATATTACATCAGACTTCCCTTNCAAACCACAGACTCAGGAATGTCAGAGAACCCCAAGCAGGATAAATACCCCAAAATCCAGACCAAACTGCAGAAAATCAAAGAAAAAGAGAAAATCTTGAAAGAAGCCAAATTTGGCAGGAATGTAGGGATAAATATTACATCAGACTTCCCTTCAAAATGTTCCAAATGAGAAGAGAGTGAAGTGAAATATTGTAAATACTGGGGGAGAGGGACTGTAGCATTTCAGTGTTGTCACTAAGTCTTGTCCGACTCTCTGTGGCACCATGGACTTCAGCACGCCAGATCCTTGTCCTTCACTAGTCCTGGAGTTTCCTCAGATTTCTGTCCGTTGAGTCGGTGATGCCATCCAGCCATCTCATCCTCTGCTGCCCTCTTCTCCTTTTGCCCTCAACCTTTCCCAGCATCTGAGTCTTTTCCAATGAGCTGGCTCTCCGCATCAGGTGTCCAAAGTATTGGAGTTTCAGCTTCAGCATCAGTCCTTCCAGTGAATATTCAGGGTTGATTTTCTTTAGAATTGACTGGTTTGATCTTGCTGTTCGAGGGACTCTTAAGAGTCTTCAGCACCACAGTTCAAAAACATCCATTCTTCTGTGCTCAACCTTCTTTCTGGTGCAACTCTCACATCCGTACATGACTACTGGAAAAACCATAGCTTTGACTATTGGGAGGTGAAGTGAGGTCTCTGCTTTTTAATATGCTGTCTGGGTTTGTCATGGTTTTACTTCCAAGTAGCAAGTCCCTTTCAGCTTCCTGGCTGCGGTCACCATCCATAGTGATTCTGGAGCTCAAGAAAATAAAGTCTGTCCCTGCTTCCACTTTTTCCCCTTCTGTTTGCCACCGAGTGACGGGACTGGATGCCATGATCTGCATTTTTTGAATGTTGATTTTAAAGCCAGCTTCTTCATTCTCCTCTTTCACTCTCATCAAAAGCTCTTTACTTGCTGTTCCCTTTCTGCCATAAGGCAGTGTCATCTGCATATCTGAGGTTGTTGATATTTCTCCCCACAATCTTGACCAGCTGGTGATTCATCCAGCCTGGCATTTCACATGATGTACTCTCCATATAAGATTTAAAAGCCTCATCTTACTCATCTTAATTGGGAAAGTGAAAGTAAAAGTTGCTCAATCGTGTCCAACTCTTTGAGACTCCATGGACTATACAGTCCATGGAAGGCTCCAGGCTGGAATACTGGAGTGAGTAGCCTTTCCTTTCTCTAGGGGATCTTCCCAACCAAGGGATCGAACCCAGGTCTGCAGCACTGCAGGTGGATTCTTTACCAGCTGAGCCACCAAGGAAGCCCATTAATTGAGAAAGGAGTTCCCAATTTTGAATCAGTCAGTTATTGCACGTAAGGTTCTAACTGTTGCTTCGGGACCCACATACAGGTTTCTCACAAGACAGATAAGATGGTTTGGTATTCCCATCTCTCTAAGAACTTTCCACAGTTTGTTGTGATCCATGCAGTCAAAGATTTTAGCATCGCCAATGAAGCAAAAGTAGATGTTTTCCTGAAATTTGCTTGTTTTCTGTATGACCCAACAGATGTGGGCAATTTGATCTCGGGTTTCTCTTCCTTTTCTAAACCCAGCTTGTATATTGGAAGTTCTTGGTTCACAGTAATGCTGAAGCCTAGCTTAAAGAAGTTTGTACAATACCTTGCTAGCATTCAAAATGAGAGCAATTATATGGTAGTTTGAACATTCTTTAGCCTTTCCCTTCTTTGGGATTAGAATGAAAACTGACCTTTCCCAGTCCTGTGGCCACTGCTGAATTTTCCAAATTTGCTGGCATATTGAGTGCAGCCCTTTAACAGCATCATCTTTTAGGATTTGAAATAGCTCAACTTGAATTCCATCACCTCCCTAGTTTTAGGATTTGAAATAGTTCAACTTGAATTCCATCACCTCTCTAGTTTTGCTCGTAGCAATGCTTCTTAAGGCCCACTTGACTTCACACTCCAGGATGTATGGCTCTGAGTGCGAGACCACACCATCACGGTTATCTGAGTCCTTAGGACTTTTTTTTTTTTTAAGAAGTCAGTTATTCCGTGTATTCTTGCCACCTTTTCTTAATCTATTCTGCTTCAGTCAGTATGCTTCGCTTAATATTTCTGTCCTTTATCATGCTCATCTTTGCATGAAATGTTCCCTTGGTATCTCNTCACCTTGCGCAACAAGAGAAAAGCAAAACCTGACCCTGACTGAAAATAAATTACCCTTCTCAGACACAAAGAGAAAAAAGAATGGGGTGGGGGACAGAATATCCAATAACTATGAGGCAGTCGTAAAAGATGTGATACAGGTTCAACTGATAAAGGAAATATATAGTATTTGAAGCAATGGCTGAGAACTTTCCAAAATTAAAGACAGACACCAAACCACAGACTCAGGAATGTCAGAGAACCCCAAGCAGGATAAATACCCCAAAATCCAGACCAAACTGCAGAAAATCAAAGAAAAAGAGAAAATCTTGAAAGAAGCCAAATTTGGCAGGAATGTAGGGATAAATATTACATCAGACTTCCCTTCAAAATGTTCCAAATGAGAAGAGAGTGAAGTGAAATATTGTAAATACTGGGGGAGAGGGACTGTAGCATTTCAGTGTTGTCACTAAGTCTTGTCCGACTCTCTGTGGCACCATGGACTTCAGCACGCCAGATCCTTGTCCTTCACTAGCTCCTGGAGTTTCCTCAGATTTCTGTCCGTTGAGTCGGTGATGCCATCCAGCCATCTCATCCTCTGCTGCCCTCTTCTCCTTTTGCCCTCAACCTTTCCCAGCATCTGAGTCTTTTCCAATGAGCTGGCTCTCCGCATCAGGTGTCCAAAGTATTGGAGTTTCAGCTTCAGCATCAGTCCTTCCAGTGAATATTCAGGGTTGATTTTCTTTAGAATTGACTGGTTTGATCTTGCTGTTCGAGGGACTCTTAAGAGTCTTCAGCACCACAGTTCAAAAACATCCATTCTTCTGTGCTCAACCTTCTTTCTGGTGCAACTCTCACATCCGTACATGACTACTGGAAAAACCATAGCTTTGACTATTGGGAGGTGAAGTGAGGTCTCTGCTTTTTAATATGCTGTCTGGGTTTGTCATGGTTTTACTTCCAAGTAGCAAGTCCCTTTCAACTTCCTGGCTGCGGTCACCATCCATAGTGATTCTGGAGCTCAAGAAAATAAAGTCTGTCCCTGCTTCCACTTTTTCCCCTTCTGTTTGCCACCGAGTGACGGGACTGGATGCCATGATCTGCATTTTTTGAATGTTGATTTTAAAGCCAGCTTCTTCATTCTCCTCTTTCACTCTCATCAAAAGCTCTTTACTTGCTGTTCCCTTTCTGCCATAAGGCAGTGTCATCTGCATATCTGAGGTTGTTGATATTTCTCCCCACAATCTTGACCAGCTGGTGATTCATCCAGCCTGGCATTTCACATGATGTACTCTCCATATAAGATTTAAAAGCCTCATCTTACTCATCTTAATTGGGAAAGTGAAAGTAAAAGTTGCTCAATCGTGTCCAACTCTTTGAGACTCCATGGACTATACAGTCCATGGAAGGCTCCAGGCTGGAATACTGGAGTGAGTAGCCTTTCCTTTCTCTAGGGGATCTTCCCAACCAAGGGATCGAACCCAGGTCTGCAGCACTGCAGGTGGATTCTTTACCAGCTGAGCCACCAAGGAAGCCCATTAATTGAGAAAGGAGTTCCCAATTTTGAATCAGTCAGTTATTGCACGTAAGGTTCTAACTGTTGCTTCGGGACCCACATACAGGTTTCTCACAAGACAGATAAGATGGTTTGGTATTCCCATCTCTCTAAGAACTTTCCACAGTTTGTTGTGATCCATGCAGTCAAAGATTTTAGCATCGCCAATGAAGCAAAAGTAGATGTTTTCCTGAAATTCGCTTGTTTTCTGTATGACCCAACAGATGTGGGCAATTTGATCTCGGGTTTCTCTTCCTTTTCTAAACCCAGCTTGTATATTGGAAGTTCTTGGTTCACAGTAATGCTGAAGCCTAGCTTAAAGAAGTTTGTACAATACCTTGCTAGCATTCAAAATGAGAGCAATTATATGGTAGTTTGAACATTCTTTAGCCTTTCCCTTCTTTGGGATTAGAATGAAAACTGACCTTTCCCAGTCCTGTGGCCACTGCTGAATTTTCCAAATTTGCTGGCATATTGAGTGCAGCCCTTTAACAGCATCATCTTTTAGGATTTGAAATAGCTCAACTTGAATTCCATCACCTCCCTAGTTTTAGGATTTGAAATAGCTCAACTTGAATTCCATCACCTCTCTAGTTTTGCTCGTAGCAATGCTTCTTAAGGCCCACTTGACTTCACACTCCAGGATGTATGGCTCTGAGTGCGAGACCACACCATCATGGTTATCTGAGTCCTTAGGACTTTTTTTTTTTTAAGAAGTCAGTTATTCCGTGTATTCTTGCCACCGTTTCTTAATCTCTTCTGCTTCAGTCAGTATGCTTCGCTTAATATTTCTGTCCTTTATCATGCTCATCTTTGCATGAAATGTTCCCTTGGTATCTGTAATTTTCTTAAAGAGCTCTCTAGTCTTTCCCATTCTATTGTGTTCCTCTGTTTCTTTGCATGGTTCACTTAGGAAGTTCTTCTTTCTCCCTGCTCTTCTCTGGAACCTTATCTTTCCCTTTCTCCCTTCCTTTCCACCTCTCGTCTTTCCTCAGCTATTTGTAAAGCCTCCTCAGGCAACCACTCTGTCGTCCTGCGTTTCTTTTTCTTTGGGGTGATTTTGATCACTGCCTCCTGTGCAACGTTACAAATCTCTGTCCATAGGTCTTCAGGCACTCTGTCTAGTAGATCCAGGCCTTTGAATCTGTTTGTCACTTCCACTGTGTAATCGTAAGGGATCTGGTTTTGGTCATACCTGAATGGAGGGCCTAGTGGTTTTCCCTGCTATCTTCGATTTAAGCCCGAGTTTTTTGTAATAAGGAGCTCATGATCTGAGCCACAGTCAGGTCCAGGGCTTGTTTACAGAGCTTCTCCATTTTTGGAAGCAAGGAGTATCATCAGTCTGATTTCGGTATTGACCATTTGGCAATGTCCGTATGTAGAGTCTTCTCTTGTGCTGTGGGAAAGTGTGTTTGCTATGACCAGTTCATTCTCTTGGCAAAACTCTGCTAACCTTTGCCCTGCTTCATTCTGTAGGCTGTAAGCTCTGAACAGTGTTCCTAAATCGTGACTGATCTGCTGAGAGAGAGGGGAGAGTCTTAGCCGCTCAGTCGTGTCCAACTCTCTGCGACCCCACAGACTGGAGCCCGCCAGGCTCCTCTGTCCATGGGGTTCTCCAGGCAAGAACACCAGTGGGTTGCCATTCCCTTCTCCAGGGGATCTTCCAGACCCAAAGACTGAGCCCAGGTCCCTTGCCTTACAGCCAGATTCTTAACCCCCCGGGCTATCAGGGAAGCACACTTAGGAGAAAGAGGAGTCATATAAAATACGCAGTTAAAATCAGAGGCTGCAGAAAAAGAGCCGCGTACAGGAAAAAGAAGGAAGAAAGACAGCCACAGAAAACAGGGACGAGTACGGGAGACATGACGCCAAGCAACATAGTCACTTTACTCCAAGGAGAGCAATCGCCTCACACGTCGATAGTCGAAACACACCAGTCACGCAACAGACACTGCAAGAGTGGATTTCTAAAAAGAATGAGAGGAAGAAAAGACCCAATTGTAGGTGGTCTATAAGAAACTCAGTTCACATATAAACACACAGATAGATTAAAGGTGAAGGAACAGAGAGAGAGGCCGTGCTCACACTGATCAGAGGAAAACTGAGGTTGGTCTATTAATTTCAGACAGAGCAGACTTCCTAGCAGGCAAGCTATCTCAGACAGAGAGACACTGTGTCACCGAGTGGCCGGTTCTCCAGGAAGCCGTGACCGTCTCTAATATATGTGCATCTAACCGAAAGCCTCAAAACACATGAGACAGAATTTAGAGAACGTCAAGGACAAACAGGAAAAAAAAAAAAACAGCATTCATCCTTATCTCACATCATACATGACAATTAATTAGCGATGGATCACAGACTTAAACATTAAAAAAAATAAAAATAAAAACCTGTAAAGCTTTGAGACAAAGCAGAGTAGAATATCATCGAGATCTGAGGATAAGCAAAGGTTTCTTACAAAGGACACAGACAGCAATGGCCATAAAGACAGCAGTGATGAAGGGGAAATTGTTGAAACGATGCTCTTCTGCTCATCAAAAGACACTGCTAAGAACACGAACCAGCCCGCAGACAATTGGAGAAAATGTCTGTTAAATACAGATCTCTCAAAGGATGTGACTCTGAACTGGGCAAAGAACACACACTTCTCAATAGCAAAAGAAAAAAGACAAGGAACCCAATGAAAAATGCACGAAGGGCTTCAAAAGTCCCTTTACACAGGAAGCTATACAACGGCCAGTGGATGTTTTAAAAACAAATGCTTTGAATCCTTATGACTCACTGGAGAGACGCAAGTTAAAACTACAGTGAGGCGCCCTGACACACTCACTAGGGAAACACAGGAGACTGGAACGGCCGGTACTGATGGGAACTTGAAGCAAGGAGAGCTCCCCGCCATCACTGACGGGCACGGGAGATGCCAAACCTACCGTGGAAGGGGGCCCAGACGTTTCTTACAAAGTTAAGGGTGTTGACCCAGCATTTCCACAGACAGGTGCACACCCAAGGGTCTTGGAGACAACTGTCCACAAAAGACTTTGCCCTCCAGGGCTCCAGGCTGTTTCCTTCACAATCAATAATTGTCCACCAACAGCAGAACAGATAAACATTTCAATCTACAAGTATGACGGGTCTGTAGGATGCGGAGCAAGAGGAACTATTTACACACCACTGGGTTGGGGGGGGTGGATATTGAAACAGTCACTTTGGAAAATAACTTGTCAAATAAAGTGAATTTGAGCATGATTTATGTTCAGGCAATTCCATGTCTCGGTTTAAGATCTCGCATATATTCAAGGAAGTTCATAGCTTCCCATCTAGGAGAGCATAAAACTAGAAAACTGGAAACAACCCAGATGTCCATCAATCAGAGAATAAATAAATGAAATATGTTTATGTATTCATGCAAAGGAGCCCCCTGTGTCAATGAATATGAATGCATCTCAGTGGCAAGAGGCAGAAGCAGCATTATGTCAGGAGCATAATAACTTTAAAAACTTAGCATGTCTTGGAAATGATTCCATTCAATACAGTCTGATCCTGCTTCATACAATACAGAAATGTGCAAAAACGTGTAAGATGTTATAACTCTATGGGCAAACTCACAAGAAAAGTGAACGGAGTCAAGGGGAAAGCACAGCATTCAGGACATTTTCTGGGGCTAATGAAAGGGGAGGGGTGGAGGATGCATGGGGACTTTGAAGGTGACAGTGGCCTCTCACCCCAGGTGAGGAGACAAGAGCGCCGGTTACATCACTGCAGACGCCACGGACACGGTCTGGAAGTCCTCATGGTGCGATAAAAATGAGTTTCAAAGAACCTGCCCTGCTTGGGGCCCCTCTTCTCAGCAGTGAGAGTGCCTCTGCTTATTGACCAGACTAGGGGTGGGGATCCATTCCCCCTGAACCCGTCTGGTCTGGAGCAGGAGCGGGCCCACTCATGGGGCCGCCACACTCGGGAAGGCGCTGAGGGGTGGCGCCTGGGGTCTCGGGCGCCTCGAAGACAAGCCACATATGCATGTATGGAGCACCTGTTGTATGCCAGGGCTCCTAACAACCACTACCTGTTCAAGTCTGGCCCACGTGGTCCAGGTGGCGCTAGTGGCGGCCATCTACCGAAGCCAGAGATGCAAGAGACGCGGGTTCAACCCCTGGGTCAGGAAGGTCCCCTAGAGGAGGAAATGGCAACCCACCCCAGTACTCTTGCCTGAGAGACCCCACAGACAAAGGAGCCTGGTGGGCTGTGGTCCAGGGGGCCCTGTGGAGTCGGACACGACTGACCAAGCACGCACAAGCAGGTCAGGGCAGCTCGGGGCAGGACACTCTGGCTGCGCCCCCGGTCCAGTCCGCCCTCGGTTCTCACCCTCTGTGCTGCAGAGCAAGCGCGTCTTCGTCCTCCAAAGGCAGGAGCCCAGAAGGATGCACCTCAGGGCGCCGGTCCCGCCTCCACCGTGTTCGCTCGCACTCACTGGCCAAAGCCAGGCAGGCGTCCGAGCCAGGAAGCACAGGGTGAGCGCATGCACTGCCCACCCGGGAGACGCCCTGCCAAGTCACAGGGCAAAGCAGGAGGAAATGAAGGAAACGGCAAAAAGTTTGTAAGGACACAGCGCGCCCTGCCCCGCGCCTGCAGAGAAGGAAAGCAGACTGACAAACAGCATCGGGGGCAGAGGTGTGGGAAGGGGGTGGCGGGAGGCGGAGGGCACGGGGCCTCTTTGCCTCCATCTCGGCTTCGGGTGGGGGTGGATTCCTTGCCCCCTGCTGGTAGACCGTGGGGCCCACGTTCTACGGACTCCAAGCCACATATGCGTGTATGGAGCACCTGTTGTATGCCAGAATCTGCACTTAACATGTGTGGCGCCACACCACCCAGGCCTCAGCCTCCCACACGATGCCACCGCCCCACCTGCCCGAGATCCCACACACGCCCCGCCTTGGACCTTCCCAGTAAATACCTGCTCAGCACCATCACTGTCTGTGTGACTCGGCTCCTCACAGTCCCCCAAAGGCCAGCTGATCAGTTCCCCTTCGACTGCAAGTTTCACTCACTCATTTAACAGTAATTTGAGCGCCTACGAGGTGTCAGCTCTTATTCTGAACCCTGGAAAGACTGCAGAGACAGACCTGACTCCAGTCACAGGCCCCACAATTCTACTGAGCACAGGGTTGGGGAGGCACGTGGTTCTGTATTCTCAGAGTGCAGGCAGGCACACGCCCCTGAGCCGCCAGGGTTCGGCTCAGGTCATGATTTGCCACGAGTGAAATCCCCAGTAGCTCTGAGTCTCCAGGGACCTTGGGAAGAGCAGACGAGGGGGCCTGGTAGTCCCTGACCCCTTTCTCCACCCTGGGGCTGAGGAGCCCACATGGACTTCTCTGAACACCCCTCCACCGTCTGAGAACTTGGCCTCCAGTCTTAGAGGGGTCCTGAAGCATGACTGATCCCTCGTGTTAATTGGGGGGTGTTCTCCCAAGGGGCTCCTGGAGTCCAGCGCCTCTGCGTCAAACGCACAAGACTGAACCTTTCTCTCACCTGCTGGGGATTTATGAACCTGCCGTCTATTCTCAGCTTCATCATGATGACCCTTCCTGAGGAACATTCAATCTTGTCCTGGACTCCAAGTGAGACTTCTGGGCCAGGGGCTGTCCATCTAGGTGGGAATGGACGGTGGAGGGGGAGAAGGGGTGGGGAGTGGGGGAGGGTCCCAAGGGAGGGTCCCACTGGGTCCCACCGTCACCCCCCAGCACTGGGGAGTAAAAGGCAGGGGAAGGTCGGCGGGCGGAGTTCCCCAGAGGACTCAGGTGGCACGTTTACATTGCAGAGTCTGTGAAAATTTCCCATTCAAATCAGCCACGCATCTCGCCTTCACTGTAAACTTATCTAGATTCAAAAAGAGAGAGAGGGTCAAGGTGTGTCGTGTTATCTCCATATATTGACTCGTTTCGGATTTGCATTAAGAATCAGACACTGATTTTGTGTCATCTAAGGCCCTCAACCTGTCCGGAGTATGAAGGGTACACAGTTGCCTACAACGCCCGGCCCCCAGAGCCCCCAGCCACCTGCCAGCGTCAGAGGCACTGCCTCNGACTCGTTTCGGATTTGCATTAAGAATCAGACACTGATTTTGTGTCATCTAAGGCCCTCAACCTGTCCGGAGTATGAAGGGTACACAGTTGCCTACAACGCCCGGCCCCCAGAGCCCCCAGCCACCTGCCAGCGTCAGAGGCACTGCCTCAGGAACCCAGGACTGATCGCACAGCTGAGCCCCAAAAGCTGCGAGGCAGGAGTGGCCCTCCCTTGGAGCCTTGAGCCGGAGTGCGGCCACCAGGCACCCTGGTCAAAGATGTCCAGCCTCCAGAATGTGGCAGAATGAATTCCTAGTGTTCAAGCCGCCCAGCCTGTGTTAGTTTGTTAGGAAACTGTTAGAATCTCCTGGGGGAGCAGAGGGCAGGGATGAGGGGCAGCCGAGCCCAGGAGCGAGCCCCCTGCAGCGCCGCCCTGGGACCGTCAGGGCGGTCATCCCGGGTCCGTGAGTCCTGCTGTCCTGGTGGGTTCCTCCTCGGGGCCCTGGGACTCCATTTACAACGAAAACAAAACTCTCAAATAAACGTACCTCTGGTTCTAGAAGGAAGCTGGTCTCAGGAAAGTGGCTTCAGTCAGGACCACGGCTCAGCCTGGCCTTTGTCCCCAGGAGAAGGGGGTCCCCAGGCCTTCGCCCCTCCTCGCCCCAGGCCCTGGGTCCGTGAGCTCCGAAGGAAGGCAGGCGGCCGGAAGGACCTCACGCTCCCTTGGAATGAAGACTCCCTGTTGGCACATCCCACCTCTGTCCAGGCCCCCGAGGCCACCCAGGAAGGGCTGAGGCCCCGGAGGGTGTGGGGGCCCAGCTGGCAGAGGCGGGGGTGCAGCGCCCACAGGTCAGTTCATGGCGTGGGGGCCGAGCTACAGCAGCCGTCTGTCAGGCTTCACCCACTACCCCCTGGTCTGTCAGCAGACGGACCCGACCTTGGAAGGAACAACATCGATCAGATAAGACAAGAGACACGGAGACCCAGACAGAGGTGAGAGGGGCACAGAGACAGATGCAGAGCAGGGCCCAGGGCCAGCTGCTCACGGTGCCAGGGAAGAGGGTACGGGGCCCCGCCCAAGGGGCCGGCCCCAGAGTGGGCCCTGCCTGGGGACCCCCAAGGGACCGGACCCAGAGTGGACTCTGCCTGGGAACCCCCCGAGGGACCAGCCTCAGAGTGGGCCCTGCCTGGGGACCCCCGAGGGGCCGGCCCCAGAGTGGACTCTGCCTGGGAACCTCCTGAGGGACCGGACCCAGGGTGAGCTCAGCCTGGGGACCCCCCAAGGGACCGGCCCCAGAGTGGATTCTGCCTGGGAACCTCTCGAGGGGCCAGACCCAGGGTGGGCCCTGCCTGGGGACCCACCAAGGGACTGGCCCCAGAGTGGATTCTGCCTGGGAACCTCTCGAGGGGCTGGCCCCAGGGTGGGCCCTGCCTGGAGACCCCCCAAGGGACTGGCCCCTGGGACTCTGCAGGGAGGAGGAGCACCACCCTCCCCTGGAGCCCTGCCGCAGGGACAGCGGGACCTCAGGCCAGGCCTGCTCCTTCAGCACCGCATCTTCACCCCCAGGACGCTGGAGCCCCAGCTTCCCCCGGGGAAGACTGTGCCCGGAGACTCGGCTCCAACCTCTGACCACAGAATTCGGGGCCTGACCTCAGATCCCAGGTGCCCACCACACGCTCAGGGAGAAAACCCCCAGGGTGCGAGCTCTAGCGCCCTGGCCAGCCCAGGCATCTGGCCCCCTGCAGCCTCAGGGGGATGGGCTGAGGGCCTCTGAGACCCGCCTCCACATGACCGCTCTCCCATCTCCCTCTCGGGCCCTCTCCTGCGAGGCCACATGGGGCCCCTCAGAGCAGGACGTCGAGGCTCAGCGGTTCGGGAGGGCAGAAACCCAGGGAGCGGAGGGGGTGCCTGCCCCCGGAGCCCCCCACTCCCCGTCAAAGACGCCAGATATGGGGGAGGCACCGCCAGCCAGGACAGTGACCATTGGACCCAGCACTTCTCAGCGACGCCCTGGGAGCTGCCAGGGGTGGAAGGGGCCCCGAGGAAAGCTCTCTGCAGTAACAGGCTGCCCTGGCTGAGAGTGAGGGGCCCCCAGCCCCCATGCCCCTCAACCATCCCAGGACAGCGGGGAGCCAGCCCCATGGTACGCCTGCCGCATCTGACTTTCCCTCTTTCACACCCTCCTTCGCTGAGCTCAGTTAATTACAAAACTAGTTCACACTCCATTATTTCGACTTGCCTCCACCTCCCGACGCCGAGTAATTAGACGCCGTGTTCAGGCGCAGTGGAGCGCGACCCGGGTCCCTGTTCCCAGAAGGAGGCCTGGGTGGCGGGCGGGCTGCACCCGGGCCAGACATGGGGCGGCCCGCCACGTTCCTACAGGAAAGCATGCCCGCAAATTAATTAGCAATTAAAAACTTTATTTGTAAAAGCAAGCTGAGGACGCACGTCTTGTTAAAATGGAAGCTATTGTCTCCAGCCCAGTTTTAAATGAGGAATGAACAGAAATGCCAGAGATTGACAGTGCTCTGGCAAGAGCGTCTTCAAAAACAATTTGCTGAATATTAATGAACCGAAAATGTCATTTCTGGTCCAATTACTAGAAGTAATTAGTTTTTTTTAATTATGGAGGAAGTGGAATTTTAATAAGGTCAATTTTAAAATTACAGTTTAAAAAATACTAATTGTATTGTCATCACATCTTATATAATAAATGACATTAACTTGCTAACATCTGTTGATTTTAATATAAATAAACCAAAAATATCATTGTGTCACATTGTTTGGGGAAAGATGATACAGTGAGAGCTGGATGGCATGTGAGGGGAGGAACAGGGCTCCAGCCACCCCACGGGAGCCCCAGGCCTCACTCTGGGACCTGCTCACCTGGACCACCTCGGAGGGGGCGCCTGGCACCTGGTCTGACCCCCCCTGAACACGAGGCTTTAAAATTCCACTCAGATTCAAGCTTCTGTGTGACATGGATGGCCTGCCCAGCCCTGCAGAAGGGAGCCAAGCCCTGGAGGTGACCAGCTGGTCTCCTGTCCATCATCAAGGGCGTGGCCAACCCCCTCCTCCCAGGTCCAAGCCCACGGGGTTGCAAGCACCGCGCCCCCCTCTGCCCAGACGCGTCTGATCCCTGGGGTCAGGCCCTGGTACAGGGGTGCTCTCCCCCGTCCCAAGCTCCTGGGCCCAAGTGTGAGGACACATGCCGTTAGGAATGCATTCCAGGCCCCTCCTGACCCCAAACCCGACCCCGACCCCGGCCTGATGCACCTGCCCCACAGCAGCTCCACCCTGGCCGTGAGCACAGACCCCACCCAGGCAGCCCCCGTCACTGCCCTGGCACTGTCACAGGGTGACCCTGAGGGACGCCCGTGGCCAGGCCCACCCAGGCAGGAACGGGAATGGGGATCCACCCCAGAGGCAGGGTTACCGCGCCCTGGGTGGTGGACACGGGACAGAGACCGGCCTATTCCAGGACCTCTGGACGGCCGTGCTCTGATGCACGGAGACAGCTGGGCCACGCTGGCCCCGGCGCTGAGGGCCGGGCTGCTTGGAGCCACTTGCGGACCTGACTGCCTCTCCAGGCCGCGTCCACCCTCACACTGAGCTCCTACCAGCACCATCACACTCTGAGCTGGGAAACGAGGACCAGAGGAGCCGTGAGTCCCAGCCCGGGGCTGTGGGGGGCTGGGCTGGGCCAGGAGCCAAGGGCGTCTGGAGGGAGAGGCTGGGAGGTCCCGTCGGGGTTGGGACGGCCTCAGCCCTGGACGGCTCGGGGCCCGTCCTTGGTCATTGCCGCTTCCGCCCGCTGGCGACTCTGAGCAGCGGCCGGCGCAGAAGGTCCGGATGGCCCTGCCAGCTGGCGCAGCTGGGCTCACAGTCCTGGAGGGTCCTCCTGAGCAAGGAGATGAGGCCCCCCATCCCGCCCTCGCGCAGGACTGATGGCCTGCTCAGAGCAGACACCCGGGAGTCTTCTCAGAACGAATAAGTGGTCCCAGGCCGGCCGGGGTCGTCCCTGAGGGTTGTGATCGGCACCTCCCCCAAGAGCACAGCCGGGGTTTGACACGGCCGGCCGTGTGCCTGTAAAAGGACTCAGCCCTGTCTGATGAAGCACCAAGCAGACCCTGCGGCCCGCCCGAGTCCCCGGGGCCTGAGCCCGTCCTGCCGGGCCGGGGCACTTCCTCAAGGGAGCAGCTCGCAGACGTTCAAGCCATCGGTGGCTGCTTGTGGGGTCCCTGGGAATGTCCAGTTGAATTTTAATTATCCAGATTAAGATCTACTGATAAAATTAGGACAAGAAGAAAGGTTCTATTTAAACACAGAACCCCAGAAATGAGCGCTGCCTGGACAATAAGCGACAGTACAGACGCTGAGGCCTGGGGGCAGGAGGGGCCGCGGACGCCCACTCGAGCTCCTGGCTCCCGCACTGGGGAGAGGGGCACCCCCCAGGCAGAGTCCAGTGACAGGCCCAGCCTCGCCCCCCGAGGCGCCAGGCAGCAGGGCCTGGCCCCCATCCTTGGAGACCGTTAGGTCCTGACCTTGTTACTTCCCCGAAGGATGAGACCCCGAGGGTCCTAGGGGCACAGAAGAGGCAGAGCTAGGGTCTGAACGCAGGCGGGAGCCTGACCCCCGCGTGCCCACCGCCCTCGGGCCCTCACGGACGAGACTCCCCTCCCCGTCCTCCCCACTGCGTGCTCACCGTCTGCAGGAGCTGCGGGCACAGCATCCGCACCACAAGCCACTCGCCCCCAGGAATGAAGGGGTGCGTTTGCACACTGTGTGCGCAGTGCCCAGCAGAGTGAAGGTGCCCTTCAAAAAAACAAGAAAGCTGAAAAAAACGTGCAACGATCCAGGCCAGTTAGAGATTCAGACGGGAACACCAAACCTGAAAAACGTTCAGTAAGAAATGCAGGAAAAAGCGCGCTGCCTTTGGCGGCAGAGGAGCTCCTCAAGCAGGACACGTGAAGCCTGAAACACATGGCCAAGAACATCTGTGTGGCCGCATTAAAAGTACAGCTTCCTCTTTGACCAAAGACAACACGAATGAGACAAGTCACAGAGAAGAGTCTGCATTTGAATCCATGAAAAGGGAGCAATGTCCATAATGGGCCCCAAGTCCTGCCAGCCGGTAAGAAGACAGGGAGCTCACAGAACAGGCCAAGGGTGAGGACAGGAGAGTCCCAGAGGGAGGCCTGACACCAAACAGCAGGTGAAGGCAGGTTTCACCTTGGGGTTTCAACCCCAGGAAGGAAGCGGCTTCCCCAGTGTCTCAGGGGTAGAGAATCCGCCTGCAGGGCAGCAGACACGAGAGGTGAGGGTTCGATCCCTGAGTCGGGAAGATCCCCTGGAGGAGGAAATGGCACCCACTCCAGTATTCTTGCCTGGAGAATCCCATGGACAGAGGAGCCTGGCGGGCTATGGCCCAAAGGGCTGCAAACAGCTGGACACGACTTAGCAGCGGAGCACACCAGCACCAGCTGCCCTGCACGGGTGTGGGTGCCACGTCACGGACCCGAGGGACAGACTCTGCCGGCAGATCCAGGGCTGGAGGCGCGCTCACCCCAAGCGTGCAGTGTAGCTCAAGGTACACCTTCTGCAGAAATCTTCACACGTGTGACAAACAGGTTTGTACAAAAGTCCTCATCCGCCCATCGTGTGTAAAAGCAAAGCTTCAGAACTCCCCCAGCAGTCATGGCTAAGAATGGCTCAGCCAATTCTTCTGCAGCATCGCAGGGAAGTTAATGACATAGTTGTGTCAACTTGAGAACATACTGTTCAGTGAAAACATACATAAACTGCGTGTGCAAATGTTCAGTCGCTCACTCGTGTCCGACTCTGTGCGACCCCGTGGACTGCAGCCCGCCGGGCTCCTCTGTCCTTGGGATTCTCCAGGCAAGAATACTGGAGTGGGCTGCCATTTCCTCCTCCGGGGGATCTTCCCGACCCAGGGATCGAACCCACGTCTCCTATGTCGGCAGGAGGATTCTTTACCACTAAAACTGTGGAATTTGTTAAATGCATATGATCACTCACAAAAAAGTGTAAGAATGCAAAATAGTTTTTAAGGTTCCAGAGATCCTCTAACGTAAAAACAGGAATGATCAAATGCCGCTTCAGGACCCTGGCCTCCTAGACCCCTGCCTGCGTGTCTGTTGTCTGTTTCTGTGTGATACCCACCGACTTCAGGTCAGGAGGGGCCTTCTCTTCCTTATGCTCTCCACGGGGCAGGCATCGGGGCACAGCCTAGTGGGGTCTTCTGCCCGGGGTCCCTGGCGTTGCAGTCACAATGTGGTCGGGCTGGGGTCCCACCCGGAGACTCAGCGAGGGGAGCGCCTGCCTCCTTTTGCCTGTGGGACTGGGGCTGGGGGCTTACGGCTGCCTGTCGGCTGGAACTGACAGACAGGCCAGGTCAGGACAGGGTCTGGGGGTGCGTCTTGGGGACGCAGACGAAGCCTCCCCTTCCACAGTGGCCCCTGGCTTTCACCGCCCGGGACTGCAAGGAGGCCAGCGTTCCAAGGCGCTGCAGAAATGTGGTGGAGACAGGACACGTGAGAAGCTGTGCAACTCACCTATCAACCTTCACGGTTCTGGGCTGACCTGACGCAGCAGGTAGAGTCCCTCCACGGAAGTCACAGACGGAAGAGCTTTTTGTTGGTATTATTGTTAAAAGTGCTTCTAAAAAGGTTTAGCCCCGTGAGAATTTTCAGCTCAGGTTTTATCATCCATATGATCGGGAAGGGTGGTTCCTGAGTGGGCTCGGATGCACCACATTGGGTGCTTGTGGGTTTAGGAGGAAGAGCATGGGGCTGTGGGGGCCACTGGTGAAGAGGAGTGTGTGCAGGTGCAGGTGTGTGCAGGTGTGTACAGATGTAGGTGCATATACAGGTGAAGGCATGTATGTGCGTGCAGGTGCAGGTGTGTGTGGGTATAGGTGTGTGTGGGTGTAGGTGTGTGTGGGTGCAGGTGTGTGCAGGTACAGGTGTGTGTGGGTACAGGTGTGTGCAGGTGCATGCAGGTTTGTACAGGCATGTACAGGTGTGTGCAGGTACAGGTGTGTGCATGTGTGTGCATGTGTGTGTGCAGGTTGTGAGGTGCATGCAGGTATGTGTAGGCACAGGTGTGTACATGTGTGTGCAGGTTGTGGGTGCATTCAGGTGTGTGTAGGTATAGGTGTGTACATGTGTGTGCAGGTTGTAGGTGCATGCAGGTATGTGTAGGCACAGGTGTGTACATGTGTGTACAGGTTGTGGGTGCATTCAGGTGTGTGTAGGTATAGGTGTGTGCATGTGTGTGCAGGTTGTGGGTGCATGCAGGTGTGTGCAGGTATCTGTAGGCACAGGTGTGTACATGTGTGCACAGGTTGTGGGTGCATGCAGGTGTGTGCAGGTATATGTAAGCACAGGTGTGTACACGTGCACAGGTCAAATGTGTGCTGGCATGTGCACATGTGATGCACAAGAGGAGCTGCTCGTGTCCGCCCCTGCAGTCCTCGCTGGCGTCCTCCCTATGGGGAGTGTGGTTCCTCCATTTGTCGAGCTGAAATGACATTCAAGTTTTCGACTCTCTCATCAGACACACAAATAGGTAACTCTTGATGAGAGGACTTAATCAATTCTGCTCATTTTTTCTGGTTTTAATTGGCATTTTCTGTCCTAATGAGAGGAACTGTATCCACTCACCAGAAACCCACCTAATTGTTCCCACCACCCCCCAACTCTGGAGGGACCCTGCACACCTCACAGAATGTCAGCATGCTCTGTCCTAATGAAGCAAATAATTTATAAATGCCGAAAGCAAGGGGGTGTTATTTATCACCTCCTAACAGATTGATGGGTATCAGATTTACCTTCTTCACACAGGACGTTTTTCTTTCTTTCCAGAACTGTGGGGTATAAATTAAAGAACAGCCATCTGCATTAAATCCAAGGACACTTGCTCACCACTTCTCAGGGTTGAGCGGCACAGAAAGGAAACAGTCACGTGATGAAATGACTCCAGGGACCCCTGCACCCAAGGTTAAAAAGATGCAGGGGGGTCTGAGATGCCACTGCAATGCCGAGACCCAGACACTGGTGTCCACACGTGCACCATTGCACATTCCCATAGACGCATGCGTGCACACAGACATGCACACATGTGCAGGCTCTTAGACGCAGACACAGTCACAGAAACCTGGGCGTGCACGCACACGGTGCAAATCTGCAGGCTAGCAAGGCCCCCTGGACCTTGGCGCCGGGCCCAGATCTCGTTCAGAGGTGCTCTGCGTCTGTGCGGGACATTTTCTAGGGACGCTCGCTGAGATGCTGGTAACCTGGGTCACCCGCCTTCTGGAGGAGGGAGGAAAAGCCCCATGGTGGGATCGGAGGGCGCTACACCAAGCTGGGAAGGACCCGCGCCAGCCTCCATGGGCGGTTCCCCATCTGGACTTCCTGCGTCCTGCAAGCACTGAGTCAGACGATGACTCTGCCCACCACGAAGGAAGATGCTCTGCTGAGTGTGAAGGAAAGCCAGAAGCTTCTGGGCTCACAGGATGGCCTCGGCCTGTGAGAGGGCCTCCCTCCGCACCCATCCCCCAGCATGGTGGTAAGGAGTCCTGCCTGGGGACCAGCCAGAGGCCCCGCAGGCATCCCCCCACGTCTCTGTCGCCCCTCACTGAAGAGCTCCCCGCTGCTCTGCCTGTGCGCACACCTGGGCAGGGGGTCCACTGGGGGCCGTGCCACTGGAGCCTCCACTGGGCCATGACTCACCGCAGCCCCACTCGTCGGAAAGGAGGCCGGGGCTCGGGTCTCTCGGGCCTCCAGGTACTTTTCCCCAGGGGGAGCGCTCACACCTGGCCAGCGCCCCTCCGAGCCAGCAGCTGGACCGTGGCCACCCTGTGGCACGGAAGACCCTGTGCGGGAGGGGGCTGGCCTTCCTCCTGGAAGCCCCCAGGGGACAGAGGAAATGCCGGCCTCAGGTTAAGACTCCTGGGTTTGACTTTTCCAGACCTGAGCCCTTGAATGAAACGCCGATCAGGAAGTACACTTTTCTGGGCTGCAGCCACTGCTGGAGAAGGGTCTGGGGTCGCCAACGTCTGGACACAGAGGTCCTGGCCCCACGTGAATGAGGAAGGGGGCGAGGCCTGGGCCCGAGGCCAGGTGAGGGCGAGGACACACGCGGGACGTCAGTCTTCCCGAGATCCAGGTGCCCGGCCGTCTTCACTGTGGTCCCTTCTCCCGCCCCGCGCCCCCGGGGGCATCAGGGCCGCAGCACAACTCAGCGCGGAGCAGCTCACACCTCGGACGGGAGCCGGGCTGAGGCCAAACACTCCGTCACTCTAGACGAGCCGCCCTTAGACAGAGCGTAGATGTCCCGGGAAATTCTTGGAGGACCCCACTGGGAGCGCGGGGTCCGTGGAAGCCAAGACAAGCAGCGGGGGCGCAGCCGCGAGGGGCGTCGCTGAGAGCAGGCAGGATGCCCTGAGGGCAGTTCGGGAGGGGCTGAGACCAAAGGCTCGGAGACACGCCCCTCCTGGGCCTCTGGTGCCCCGTGGGGAGACGGCTCTGCTACAGAGGCTTTCGGTGCTCCTGTCTCTCTGACTCAAACTTGGAAGGGGGAGTGCTGGCGGACCCCTGATGACGCACGGGGTTCCCGCGGGTGCAGCCCGCACCTGGCTCTCTGCCCTGCCCACCACCCACGTGCTCCCCCTCAGCTCCTTTCCCCATCCACGTGCCCCCTGAGAGCGGTGTGCCGGGGACACCTCCCCCAGCATCTGTCACTCAGGAACCCCCCCAGTGATGACCACAGAGTTTCTCTGTTGGTGTCAGGCATTGAGTCGGACCCCCGAGACACTGAGGTCAGGACCCACGGACAGGCCTCACCTGGGAAAGGGGCCTCTGCTGATTGCCAAGTTCAAATGAGGTCCTCGCAGTGGGCCTTTGTCCAACAGGACTGGCGCCCCCCCCACCCCCGGGGAGGGGGAGAGTGGGGCGCAGAGACAGGACGGAGGGGAGCAGCTGTGATGTGAGGCCACGGGGGACCCGGGAGTGGCGCCTGCAGGCCAGAGAGAGACCCCCGCACCCTGCCCACGGGCGCTGGCCTCCCGGCTGGCAGACAGCCCACTCCTGCAGCTGAAGCCGCCCCCTGGGCCTGACACCAGCCGCGGGACGCTCTCACAGCCTCACACAGGAGTGGGGGCCTCGGACGGGCACACACCGGGCTCACCCCTACCCCTCCCACCAGGCCCAGGCATGGTCTCAAAACCGGAAATCCGCGGCTCCATACTGCAGCTCAGGGGTCCACAGCCAAGCCCGCCATCACCTGCAGGACACACAGACACCGCGCCCTTGGATGTGACTCGTGAAGGGATTTGGTCCTGGGCAGAACCCGAGAGGCCGCACCCGGGCCGGGCTGATTCACAGACGGCGGGCATGGGCGGGGGGCAGGGGGGGGGTCCTCCTCCTCAGGTCAGAGCAGCCTCGGGGCCAAGCGCAGGGCCCCAGCGGAATTCTGCTCGTCTCTGGCTCCAGCGATAGTAGGTGACCTTATTTTTATTTTACTGACGCATAGATGATTTGCAATGTTGTGTTAATTTCTGCTGCACGGCAAAGTCACTCAGTTGCACACGTATGTACATTCTTTTTCACATTCTTTTCTGCGATGGTTTGTCCCAGGATATTGAAGGCAGTTCCCTGTGCTATACAGTAGAACCTTGCCGTTTTTGTTTTTAACTTGTCACAATCCTAAAGAACCAGAGTGACTTGTCACAGCTCCGAGAGCTCTCCTCCCCGGCAGATGACAGCCCTCCGTCTCCTGCCGCTGGGGCCTGGCCCATTTCTTCACAGACACAAAACAGACAGGACTTTAAAGTTTATGTGATAGAAATTCTTACATTTAGCATCAGCGCCTCTGCAGTTTTTATTCTTAGGAAATGAAACCTCGTGTTTCTCTGTATTATTCTCTGCACCCAAAACTTTCCAGTTGTTGTTACAACATTCTTCTAATCTTGCTTCCTTAAAATGTTAATGATTTTCTTCAGAGAGGAGACTACTGTACCCACAAACTTTTCCGGGTACCTGGGATTATGAGACCCCATATAGGATGCGCCCAGACCCCCAGTGGCATCTCAGCCCAGGTACTGGTGGGAGCCCATGCTGGGCGGCCCTGAAGCTGGGCACAGTGGTTGGTCCCCAGAGGGGTCACAGTGCTGGGGACCCGGGGGCCTCAGCTGCCGCCCAGCCCTCCCACCACACACGTTGAGAAGGCCATGTGCAGTCTGCAGGTTAGACGGGAGGGAATCAGCTCACTCAGCCCTGAGCCACAAGAGGCCTCCCCCAGGCCGCAAGGTGGACAGGGTCTCTGCAGCCACAGGAAGGTCCCTGGGTTCAAGGATTTGCCTGGGAGCCTGGGAGGGACTGGCTACCCACGTGGGCTTCCCGGTGGCTCACCTAGTAAAGAATCCGCCTGCAGTGCGGGAGACCTGGGTTGGATCCCTGGGTTGGGAAGACCCCCTGGAGGAGGGAAAGTATCCTGGCCTGGAGAAGTCCATGGACTGCATAATCTATGGGGTCACAAAGAGTCGGACACGACTGAGCGACTTTCACTGGGAGGGACAAGCATGCGTCAGTGATGGTTAAGAGACGACTGACTCCTTTACCTCCACTGGAAGAGAAGCTTCGTTATTGCTGGAACACAGAGGGTTCCAAAAGAACCGATTAGATTTTCTCTTTTTTTCTGCTTACTGACTCTCTCCCCTGGGGACTCCAACATCACCCTGATACGCCCAAGCAAGCATGGTGTGTGTTCATCTCCACCGCACGGCCAGCCCCCCGCCTGCCCCTGGCCTGCCTGGAGGGAAGGTGTCCACGGGACCCCCAAGGCAGGCCCCTCACAGCCCGCATATGTCTTCCTCGGCGTCCTCAGGACAGAGCCAGGTAATTGCTTGGCTTCGTGGCAACTTTCCAGGCTCCTGCATTGCTCTTACAGGTCACAGGCACTCGAGGGCTTGGGAAGAAAATGCTTATGACAGCCCCTGGCACGCAGCGGCCTTACGCCGCGAGGGGCAGGTCCACCCATTGCCCCTCACGCCTGGGAACCCGGGCCGGGCCCTCAGACTGCAGGGCGCGGACGGCAGCAGCTCTCCTTGCCAGTGAGCTCATGGCTGTGTTCCGTGGTCACACTCGTTCCTCAGGGACGAAGGCCCCACTGCGGGTGTGCGGGAGCCAGGCGGCAGTGCCAGGGGTCGGCTCACACGGCGTCATCAGGGCTCGGGAGGAGGTTCGGCCTTTCGGACAAAGGCCCTTGTCCAGGAAAAATGCCGTTCCCTGCCCGATGTGACAAGCGCAGAGGAACGCCGGCAGGAGAGGCGGCCGCCCCGGCAGACAGGCCCCGCTGGACAGACACAGCGTCCTCTCCCCGGCAGTGGGGGTGGGCAGGCCTGGAGCGAGCTTCCTACACTAATGTGCTTGTCAGTCTTACACCACGTTGCTATGAAATGCCCTCCTGCTAGAGTAAGGCCTCCCAAGACGGTCGCCTGCCTACAAAAGGCTCTACAGGAAGGCTCTGGGCTTTGTGATGCAGTGAAGGCCTCACTGGGGTCATTTATGAGCAAAGGGGGAAAGAAGCCCCACCTGCAGGCTGGGCTGACCCAGGCGTCTGCAAGCTGGGGCAGGTGGGGTCCTTCCTCTGGGATGGGGGTGAGGGGAGCACCACCCCCTGAGAAGGGTGCAGGGGGCACGTGGGACAAAGCCGCCCCCGGGTCCCCAGGCCTCTACGCGCGGCTCTGAGCTGGCGCCGGGCGCTTCTCCAGCCTCGCCTCCTCTGATGGAACAGGGATCCTGACGGGCCTCTGATCGGCCACCGCAGCGCTCACCGGCACACCCTCCCGGGCTGCCCCAGGGTCCGACCAGGGTGGCAGTGGCGGGGAGGCACTGCGAGTGCTGCCCACGGGTGACGGGTGGCACTGGAAGGGGCAGAAGTCAGCCCCGGGCCGTGGAGACTGCTTCTCCCTGAGCACGGGGAGGCCTGGACCTGAGGGTGGACGCAAACCGAGGTCTCAGAGAGGAGCCCGCGGGGCCCGGCACACACCGTCCTGCCCAGCCAGAGGCGGGCAGCCCGTCGGCAGGTCCACAGGCCAGCCGACCTGTCTTGGCCTGTCCAGTGTTTCCTCTTATAGCAAGTGTAGGGGCGTCGGAGAGGCCGTGGATGGTGACACCCCACGTCCCCCTCCCCTCTCGGGCACCTCCAGGTGGAGAGCAGGACCCTAGCCCCAACTGTGGCTGGACTCCAGGTGCTCCGGTGTCCTGGTCACGCTGACATCTGAGGTCACAGGGCCCTGCTGGGTGCTGGTCTTTCTCTGCAGCCCTGTCCCATCCACAGGCCCACGGTCCCTGGAGGTCAGGCCTGTCCACACACCCAGACCAGGCTTCACAGTCCAGAACGTCAAGGAAGCCCACAGACCGATCCATTCTTTCTCTCTGCCCTGCATCCTCCACACAGATTTCACCCTCAGCCTGGTGGGAAGAAGGCTGTGGCTGCTCCAGTCATCACCTCAGCACCAAGAGATTCAGGAGGGCTGTCACCCACCAGAACTCCACCCCGGGAAGTGGGAAAGGCCCCGAATCCCCTCATACCGCACGTCTCCCCCACCACGCCCTGGAAGGACCTTGAAAACACAGTAGTCATGAATGAAACCAGCCGCAGAAGGCCATGTGGTGTGTGACCTGGAACAGGAAATGCCCGGAACAGGGACGTCTGCAGAGGCAGAAAGTGGGAGACACACAGGCAGCCCTCGGCCGTGACAGTGGGCACGCAGCGCTGAGCCGGGGGTCCCCCCGTCCCTGTTAACGCACTACAGTCACCCGTCCTGGGGTCAGCTGTTCCTTCAGCAAAACAGGCGGCCCTGGCCTGGTCGCCACGCACAGCCCACGGAAGGGCAGCCCTGGACGATGCTGGGCGAGCATGCTTCGGGTCTCCTGCACGCAGGCTAAGTTGCTTCAGTCGCATCCAGCTCTGTGCGGCTCCATGGACTGTGGCCCACCAGGCTCCTCTGTCCGCGGGATTCTCCAGGCCAGAGCACTGGACTAGGTGGCTATTTCCTTCTCCAGGGGGTCTTCCCAAACCAGGGATCAGACCCAGGGATCAAACCTGCGTCTCTGATGTCTTCCGCATTGGCAGGAGGGTTCTTTACCACGAGTGCCACCTGGGAAACAGGTGCGTCCTAACCCTGGATGAGTCCATCAGCTTGGTGGTGTGTCTCTTCCAGGTGAGGCTGCTGACCAACTGGTGAGGAGACCAAGAGCCCAAATGTGACCATCTCCAAGGAGAATCTCTGAGGACCAGCCCCGCCATCCCCCCAGGGACCCCACAGCCCCGCCA
>SJYX01014130.1:236901-264689 GCA_006410675.1 Oreotragus oreotragus
ACCAAAATCAGATTGATTATATTTGTAGCCAAAGATGGAGAAGCTCTATACCTGTCTCTTATACACATCTGATGAGATGGCTGGATGGCATCACTGACTCGATAGACGTGAGTCTGAGTGAACTCCAGGAGTTGGTGATGGACAGGGAGCCCTGGCGTGCTGCGATTCATGGGGTTGCAAAGAGTCGGACACTACTGAGCGACTGAACTGACTTCATTGCCGGATCTTGTTTCCAGTCTTTAAAAGAAGCATTTATTCTTCACCACAAGATTATGGAATCAAGTGTATCCCCCAAAAGTCACATGTTGAAGGTCTAACCCCCAATGTGACTGTATCTCTTGGCAGGGTCTTGAAGGAGAAAATTAAGCTTGAGCAGGGGGCCCGGGTCCAAGAGGACTGGCTTCCTTCCCAGGAAAGGAAGAGACTCGAGAGCACCCTCTCATGTGAGTGCTCTCTCTCTCTCTCTCTCTCTCTCTCTCTCTCTCTCTCTCTCTGTCACACACACACACACACACACACACACAAGGACAGAGAGAGAAAGGGCCCTGTGAGGACATAGCAAGAAGATACCATGCACAAGCCAGGAAGAGATTCCTCACCAGGAATCAGCCCTTCAGGTGCCTTGAGCCCCGACTCCTGGGCCCAGAGCAGAGAGGGAGTTGAGCCCTGTGCTTGCGGGGCTGTGCAGCAGCAGCCGGCAGGCGGATGTAACGTCTTTGCTGGTTTAACAAAGCTTCTTCTATTCCTATTTTGTGAGGTCTTTTAATTATGGATGGATACTGAATTTTGTCAAATGCTTTTCTGTTTCACTTGAATGGCCAGATGCTGTGTGATTGATGAGTCTCACTGGTTGGTTATTTAATGTTGACCCAGCCTTGAATTGCTTTGTTTTGAGCAAACTCCCGGAGATGGTGAAGGACAGAGGAGCCTGGCGTGCTGCAGTCCATGGGCTGGCAATGAGTCGGACACGGCTGAGAGATGAAACGAGAACAAGCCTTGAATTCCTGGATGAACACTCTCAGTCACAGTGAAGCCCTGGCCCTTATACGCTCCCCCAGATCCTCCAGTCTACCTAGGAGATTACACTCAAACCACATGTGTGCATGTACGTGTACTCATGGACACGACACTGCACCCGTGCATGTGTGTGCCCATGTTCACATGTGCATGCAGAGAAACACGTGTGTGCGCACACCGCATGTGCACATGTGCACACACACGTGCACACACTCACACGTGCACATACTCACACGTGCACACACCCACACGTGCACATCGGAGCGGGAGGGCTGCCCTCCCAAGCGTGCTTCTCTGCACTTTCTCTCTCTTTCTCTCCGACTCTCCCCTTCTCACTATCTCAGGAGGCTTGCCCCCCTGGGTGGGGGAAGAAAGCCTGCTTTCATACCATCTTCTGCACCTTTTCCTGCTGTGTAACTCACCCTGGTTCTGACTTTCCAAACATTTTTTTAACCCAAGGAAAGAAAACCTCAGGCAAATCAAAGCTCCTTGGCCCTTGGCCTGTGGACCCTGTTGTGACATGAAAACTGTGCTTGTGAAATCAGTGCTGACTCTTAGGGCCCAGGCCCCTCGCCCCCCGTCCCTCCTTGGGGGCAGTGTTGCAGCGGAACCACACCCGGCTCAGCACCGGCGCCTTCTGGAGAGGGGCCAGGAGGAGCGGGCACGGCAGAATGCCCGAAGGGAAAGCTCAGTCTGAATCGCAGCACGGGCTGTGCCTGGCCTGGCCCTGGACATGACGGGTGCTGGTGACCCAAGTCCCTGTAGGGTTAAGCTCTGCCCCGCTTCTCTCATCCACTCACTCATTCATTGCTCCATGCTCTCGTCCACCCATCCATCGAGTGCCGGCAGGGTCTCTGGGATGAAGCTGCCAGCAGAGAGGAGGCACATGGGTTCCCCGGGGTGGCCTCCATTCAGAGAAGAGGAGGACAGGGCATCTGACGCTGCTGCCCTGGGGGACCCATGTCCCGGGTGAGAACACGGGCCTGGGAATTTCAGCAACTCTCTTATTAACAGAGATGGACACAGAAGCATGGGATCATGGGAGCTTTCTGGTCGTATCCATGGTGACAGAAGTCAGCAAGCAGGAGGATCTTTCCACAGAAAGCAGGAAGTTCATTTAAAATCACCCCTGTCTTTTCCGGGGTCAAGGGCACTTCTGGGGCCACAGGGTGAGCTGATGTCTTGGCGTCCAGGAGAATCAGTGACCACACCACTGACACGATGTCCATGCAGCGAGCGAGGGCCCAAAATGACCAGCTAGTGAGAAGTTGCAGCCTGAACACACGAGGGTCTTGTAGGATCCACGGTGGCACTGAGATAAGTGGCCAGCGGGGACTCCGCTTCCGGGGGATGCGTGTCTCCGGGGAAGGGGTCTTCCAGAAGCGAGAAGCAGCTGGGCTGTCTCCTGCATGGGGATCTGCACACCCCATGATGCAGCCTGCCTTCGTCCAGCTGGCGAGATGCGAGCCCACAGCCCGATCCATCCATGCTGGAGCCCACGCTGTCACCCTCTGACGCTGTGACCCCCAGAAAGAAGCAGAAAGGAGCCAGGGGGCGGGCGGCGCTGCCCCACTCTGAGGCCACAGTGAGGGAGACAGGCAGCTCTGGGAGCTGGTGGCCACAGTGAGGGAGGGCGGGCAGGCAGGAGGCCCGACGCGCATGCCCTGTCCCCAGGGGGCAGAGCTGGATGGCCTGCCTGTGGCTCCCGGTGGCCTCCCGGCTGGTGGCTCTTCAAGCTCCCAGGTGACAGCTGACTGGGAGGATGTTTCTCCCCCAGACGGCTGCACGTGGACACGACAGACCCCGCGTCGCCCCGTCTGCAGGCCACGCGCTGCGTGCTGCTCCCCAGATCCCGGCTCTGGTCTGTGACCAGGGCTGGCTGCAGGGTGGCTCCATCAGTGCGTGAACCCACTGGGGTCGCCGCCGTAGAAAGCGCTCCGTGGACCTGGAGCTCATCAGCACGAGGCCATGGGGCCCGTGATGCCAGGTGGCCGGGGGGCCAGCACCGTGCATGCGGGCATGTGTGTGGCCCTTCGATCGCCCAGGGCCAGGTCGCGGGCTCGGCGGGAGGCAGAGGAAGGGCGGCTGAGGAGACTAACGAGCTTCAGGGCCGAATTCTGGGGACCTGAAGGCCAGCACAGGGACGACAGCTAATAAAAGTGCTCTACACGCTCGGGAGCTGCTAAGGAGGTAAATCTCAGACGTTCTCGCAATGCACAGCAAGCTGTCTCTGAGTGCAGGGGTGGAGGCCTCAGCTAGCCCTCTGCCCTAAGCCGTCTGCGGTATGTATTGTGTGCCTGGAACTTACACAGCATCACACATCTGTTACAGCTCAACCAACCCAGGGAGGTGGGGTCGCCAGCCTCCTAAACCCAGCCCCCACCACGCAGACCGGAATGTTCAGTCACCCAGCAAATAAAATGCAAATGTCAAGCTTGGCGCCCGGAAGTGGACGACACGTCCCCTCATCCAGGCCATTGTCCGCAAGTGCCAGTGTCCCGGTCCGACCCCACTCATAGCCTCAGCTCAGGGTCACCCCCTTTCTGAGATTTTCCTGGGTCTAAAAAAAAGACGAGGGAAGGGAAAGCCTTGTTTCAGCAGAGGCATCTTGCTGCTCTGCTTGCTGCAGATACACCTCTAGTGTCAAATAGTGAGCTTTCTTTTTCTCTATTGAGCGAAGTGAAGCTGATCTATCTGAAGTGGGGCTGGGGAGCCTCTCCCTCTGCTCTGCACAGTCGTCTGAAGTGGGGCTGGGGAGCCTCTCCCTCTGCTCTGCACAGTCGTCTGAAGTGGGGCTGGGGAGCCTCTCCCTCTGCTCTGCACAGTCGTCTGAAGTGGGGCTGGGGAGCCTCTCCCTCTGCTCTGCACAGTCGTCTGAAGTGGGGCTGGGGAGCCTCTCCCTCTGCTCTGCACAGTCGTCTGAAGTGGGGCTGGGGAGCCTCTCCCTCTGCTCTGCACAGTCGTCTGAAGTGGGGCTGGGGAGCCTCTCCCTCTGCTCTGCACAGTCGTCTGAAGTGGGGCTGGGGAGCCTCTCCCTCTGCTCTGCACAGTCGTCTGAAGTGGGGCTGGGGAGCCTCTCCCTCTGCTCTGCACAGTCGTCTGAAGTGGGGCTGGGGAGCCTCTCCCTCTGCTCTGCACAGTCGTCTGAAGTGGGGCTGGGGAGCCTCTCCCTCTGCTCTGCACAGTCGTCTGAAGTGGGGCTGGGGAGCCTCTCCCTCTGCTCTGCACAGTCGTCTGAAGTGGGGCTGGGGAGCCTCTCCCTCTGCTCTGCACAGTCGTCTGAAGTGGGGCTGGGGAGCCTCTCCCTCTGCTCTGCACAGTCGTCTGAAGTGGGGCTGGGGAGCCTCTCCCTCTGCTCTGCACAGTCGTCTGAAGTGGGGCTGGGGAGCCTCTCCCTCTGCTCTGCACAGTCGTCTGAAGTGGGGCTGGGGAGCCTCTCCCTCTGCTCTGCACAGTCGTCTGAAGTGGGGCTGGGGAGCCTCTCCCTCTGCTCTGCACAGTCGTCTGAAGTGGGGCTGGGGAGCCTCTCCCTCTGCTCTGCACAGTCGTCTGAAGTGGGGCTGGGGAGCCTCTCCCTCTGCTCTGCACAGTCGTCTGAAGTGGGGCTGGGGAGCCTCTCCCTCTGCTCTGCACAGTCGTCTGAAGTGGGGCTGGGGAGCCTCTCCCTCTGCTCTGCACAGTCGTCTGAAGTGGGGCTGGGGAGCCTCTCCCTCTGCTCTGCACAGTCGTCTGAAGTGGGGCTGGGGAGCCTCTCCCTCTGCTCTGCACAGTCGTCTGAAGTGGGGCTGGGGAGCCTCTCCCTCTGCTCTGCACAGTCGTCTGAAGTGGGGCTGGGGAGCCTCTCCCTCTGCTCTGCACAGTCGTCTGAAGTGGGGCTGGGGAGCCTCTCCCTCTGCTCTGCACAGTCGTCTGAAGTGGGGCTGGGGAGCCTCTCCCTCTGCTCTGCACAGTCGTCTGAAGTGGGGCTGGGGAGCCTCTCCCTCTGCTCTGCACAGTCGTCTGAAGTGGGGCTGGGGAGCCTCTCCCTCTGCTCTGCACAGTCGTCTGAAGTGGGGCTGGGGAGCCTCTCCCTCTGCTCTGCACAGTCGTCTGAAGTGGGGCTGGGGAGCCTCTCCCTCTGCTCTGCACAGTCGTCTGAAGTGGGGCTGGGGAGCCTCTCCCTCTGCTCTGCACAGTCGTCTGAAGTGGGGCTGGGGAGCCTCTCCCTCTGCTCTGCACAGTCGTCTGAAGTGGGGCTGGGGAGCCTCTCCCTCTGCTCTGCACAGTCGTCTGAAGTGGGGCTGGGGAGCTTGTCCTCCTGGCTCTCCTGCCGCCTCCCGTCCGGGGGCCTGGGGTTGCTGGGTCCCTCGAGGTCAGGATCCCGGGCAGAGCTGGTGCTCAGAGCCCAGGTACACACGCAGCGGCTGCCCCGGGGCAGGCAGAGGGAAGCGGGTGAGACATCGCATCCAGTTCAGGCCCCAGGGACGTGATGATGCCCCAGCGGCCTCTGGATCCAGGCAGTGGGGGTCTGCCCCCTCACCCCTGCAGGGGGGGTCGCTCCTTCGGCCCCTGAGACGTTTATCCTGTGTCTGCGGCATGTTTTGTGACGTGCTTGTGTTTTGTGCGTTAACAAGCCCTGCGAAGTGTCTGCAGCAGAGGAAACCTTCGAAGCACAGCTCACGGTGCCTTCGTGAACACAAGTGCGTTTTTAATTGAAGATAACAAATAGGGAAGTAACAGGACTGTTGAAGTTACAAGTAACAAAAAAAAGCAAGTGGTTCTGGTAAACTAAGAGGAAAGGCAGAAACGGGAGCATCAGCAGAAAGCACAAGCAGCGTGGTAAAGCCAGCGCCGAGCCCGTCTGTTTCCAGGTGTTCCGTCGCTCAGCCGTGTCCGGCCCTGTGACCCCATGGACTGCAGCACGCAGGCTGCCCTGTCCTTCACTGTCCCCCAGAATTTGCTCAAACTCGTCCATCGAGTCGGTGATGCCATCCAACCGTCTCATCCTCTGTCGTCCCCTTCTCCTCCTGCCTTCAGTCTTTCCCAGCATCAGGGTCTTTCCCAATGAATCAACTTTTCCATCAGGTGGCCAGAGTATTGAAGTTTCAGCTTCAGCATCAGTCCTTCCAATGAATATTCAGGACTGATTTCCTTTAGGATGGACTGGTTGGATCTCCTTGCAGTCCAAGGGACTCTCAAGAATCTTCTCCAAAACCACAGTTCAAAAGCATCAATTCTTTGGTGCTTAGCCTTCAAGACCTCAGTCCAGCTCTCACATTGGTGCATGACCTATGGAAAAATAAAAGCTTTGACTAGACAGACCTTAAACCTACAATGTGGGAACTCTCCAAGAAGGACACGTGCAAGCCGCCGGACCCCACGACCCTGGGCTGCGTCCCCCCTGGTTCAGGCCTCCTGCGCCGCTGCCCCAAGGATGCTCTGCAGGAGTCACTAGGCACCGCGAGCCCGCCCTCCTTGGAGCCCTTGGGCCTGTTTCCAGGAATCTTTCAGTGGGAAGCTCTGTTTTTATCCCCCATGGACTCGGCACAGCCAAGCAAGGGGACCCCGACCTGGCAGCCTTCAGAGCAGAGGAGATGCGAGTCTGGCCCCGGGGGCGCTGTGTGCTAGGTGGGCGGTGGGTTTCCCAGACCCACCGATGCGGGTTTCCGTTTCAGAGTGCACAGCGAGCCGCGTCATCACTCCGCGTTTATTCAGTGATTAGCATGCAATCACCCTGAAGCACTGTAATTATGCATGCTGCTTCCTCGTGAGCGGGAGGGTCTGTGTTCTGTTTATGTTGCTGTGTGCAGTCTGCATACTGGCCGATGTAAATACGAGGAGCATAACTACGGTTCAGCAGAGTCGGCTTCCCCGGGGTCTAGAGGAGGCGGCACAAGCTGGAGGAGCGGGCTCGATCGAGCTGCAGGGTCTCCCTCTAGGGGCCCAGCGAGAGCCCTGCAGGGGGTGGGGCTGGGCGGCCAGGCTCCACAGTCAGGGCAGGAAGCCAGGCAGGAAGGGCCCAGGTAGAGATGGAAGCAGCCTGCCCAGGGCAGGCAATGGGGCGAGGCTGGGGGTCCGCCTGCTGTTCTGGAAGCCTGTCTGGACAGCCGTTATTGGTCCCCGGGCACACAGAGGGTGGGCAAGGGCAGGGGCTGTAGGCAGAATGCTTGGGAGGGCCCCGATGCCCCAGGAAGGCAGGGACCCCAGAATTGTACCTGAGCCAGCCCCCTAGAGTCCCGGCCGCCCACCCACCTGCCCCCACCCCGCCCTGTCGGCCACTCCCTTCACGCCTACGCTCAGAGGTCTGGCTGTCTTGCAAGCGTCAGTCTTAATCCCACAGCTTTGAAAGTTCCACCAGCTGTGTCACTGAGCAGAGCTACCTGGAGGATCCCGGGACCCGGCGAGGGCCGAGGCTTCCAGGCAGGTCCCCCACGGGGCTGCCGCTCGGCCTGTGACCCCAGGCTGCACACCGCTCATCCTTTCAGGGCAGGAGGGACTAGCGGAGGGAAGGAAAGCCGGCCTGGGCGGCCCCAGGCACCCCTGCCTCCACGTCCTGCCAGGTGACCAGAGCCTGCTCTCCCCTGGACAGAGGAGGAGGGTCAGCGTCTCCACGTGTGACGAGGGGGTCACCCCCAGGGCGGCAGTGAGCCGGGGGCTCTGGTGGAGCCCACGTTTGCCCTGAGGCCTGAGGGTGACAGAGGTAACAGGGACTCCAGGGCCGGGGAGGGCGTCCCTCGGTGAGAGCCGGGTGGATGCCCAGGGCTGTGGTGTGGACGGAGGTGCACATGTCCGTCAGGATGTCCAGCTCCCCCTGGGCTGAAATGCAGGGCTCCAGCAGCATTTCCCAGGAGTGAAAGCAGCAAAAACATCCCCCAAAAAGGAAACCGACCAGTCTTTCGAAGAAGAATAATTAATTGAAGGCAAATGGGAAGCTCTGAGAGTTTTGAATAAATGCGGAGACGCAGTTATAAGAGCAAAATATTATCATTTGTCCAACGTGATTATTTTCTTGGAAACAGCCAATGATTAATAAAGCCCATTATAAATATGCTTTTGTGCCTCCAATTTCATCTCTCCAATCTAATTAACATGCGAGGGAATTGCCTTTTTGGTGGGTAAAGACGTTTAAAATATATATTTCATGAAATCCAAGTTATTTGTCATAAGCTCCAAGTGGAAAAAATAAAATATGAAGAATGCTACAACCATTTAAATACTTTATTACACAACTGCGCTCAAATAAATAAGTTCCTCGGGGCCTGCAGCGCCTTGGGGCCCCTGGGACACACGGCCTGCGGGCAGCGGCGTGGCCTGCCAGGGAGACCCCTCCCGCAGCCGGGCGGCGGGCAGGCCCCGTCACTGCCCACGTGGCTCTGGCTGGGCCGCGGCCGCTGCCTGGACTCTTCCCTGGCTGAGCTGCAGACCCCGGGCGGCGGCGAGACCCCCACAAGCACAGGGCTCAGCAGGGGAGGAAAAGCTCAGAATGGAGAAGCCAAGAGACCCACCTGCAGGGATCCAGGTCCCGGAGGAAAAGCAGAATTTGGGGCGGAGGGGGTGGGCGTCTGAGGGCAAGCCGTCCACTGGGGTTCTTTCCTCTTATTCCAGAGTGTTCTTTCTTCTTATTCTAGGAAAGGGGGGTCGAAGGCGGGTCAGGGGTCGCGCCCAGGGCTGGCCCGAGTGTCCAGTGCTGCCGCCTCCAGGACGGACGTCAGCCCCGCCCTCTTGGTGAACTGTTGCCATAACTTTGAGTGGACGGTGGGTGCCTGAGACCAGGCACGACCTGCCCTCTGGCCAGCCCCGCACCGTGCCGCCTGCAAGACCGGCTCCAGGGGCCTGCATATTTCAGCAAGCGCATGGTGGGGGGGGTGCGCGGCAAGACGTGAGGATGAAGGCCGCCTTCCCTTAGCTCACCCGGGAAGATGAAGGAGTGCCGCGGGGCCCTTATCATTCCGGGCCCTGGGGCTCCCTGACTCCAGCCCGGCCACAGCTGCTCTGCAGCNAGATGTGTATAAGAGACAGGCCCCGCACCGTGCCGCCTGCAAGACCGGCTCCAGGGGCCTGCATATTTCAGCAAGCGCATGGTGGGGGGGGTGCGCGGCAAGACGTGAGGATGAAGGCCGCCTTCCCTTAGCTCACCCGGGAAGATGAAGGAGTGCCGCGGGGCCCTTATCATTCCGGGCCCTGGGGCTCCCTGACTCCAGCCCGGCCACAGCTGCTCTGCAGCTTCCTGGGGGTCCTGCAGTGGGGTGCAGTGGCTCAGGGCCACCCCGCCTTCCACTCTCCGTAGATCAAGGCCTCCTGGTCACCGGGGGTGTGTCCCGGGTCTGCAGGGCCGTGCTCCAAATCCTGCATCCCACGTCCTAGAAGCTGCAGGGTGTCCACAGCAGCGCTGGGCATTCTGCAGGTGGACACAGAGTCACTGCAGGAAGGACTGTGTGTCAGCCCGACGGGCCGCAGGCACACAGGACACCTGGCTGTGCCTGGGGTGGTTCCTGAACAAGATCACATGTGAGTCGGTGAGGAAGACTGTCCCCCCCACCCAGGGTGTGGGCCTCATCTGTCCCCCGCAGGCCTGAGCAGAACGGAAGGGAGCCTGCTTGCCGCCTGCCTGTCCTGAGCGGGGACGCGTCACCACCTGCCCTGGTACTCAGCCTGGGCAGCCTACCCGCACGCCTGTGTCCCCACCGGCCGACCGCTGGTCCCGGGACCCACAGCCTCGCTCCCTGCTGCAGCCAGGCCCTGCAGGGGTCTGAAGGTTCTGTTTCTCTGTAGAGCCCACAGGACCTCACCTTCATTCTCGAGAGGGTGACTATCACCACCGGCTGGGTTGGATGCTTGGCCACTGGCCAGAGGTACCCCTTGGCTATCCCCGCAATGGACGGGCATTCACGGGAAGACAGCCAGAGCTGCTTGTCTGAGGACCCTGGGAAGCGGTAAGTGAACTGGTCTCCAGAGGCCACAAGGGCAGCCTTGTTAAAACTCATGAAATGTAAACACACTTTAATTTCTTAAGCGGCCTCGGGAGCCTGGCCCCAGCTGTCAACAGTTCAGGGCATTTGTCTTTCGGTCAGAAATGCTCTCAGCCACCGCCCCTGCTGGCATCTTGAATGGGCCTCAGAGACGAACCCTCAAAACGGTGCAGAAACTTCTGTGCCGCATACAAGAAGCATCAAGCGCCAGGCAGCGTCACCCCTCTCGCCGGCTGGGGTCTGCAACCGAGCGTCTACCACACCTCACCCGCCCTGACCCCATGTGCGTGGTGGGCGTGTGCTCAGACCCGCCTTCCTTCCAAGCAACACGGCGTGTAACCACAGAACCATCTCCTTGTCCATGACAGCGGCCAATTCTGTGAAAGCCGCTGTGAGAGACAAGCCTGCTCAGGGCAGGATGTGCAGAAGAGGGCAGCAAGCTGCTGGGCATCAGGAAACCGTGTGGACGCGGGACCAGGTGGGACCGTGCCCCCGGACCAGCGTGAGGCCCCCCGACGGCAGCGCCCAGCCCCGCGCAGGCTTATCCCACGTCGTTCCCGGGGAGGCTTCTGTGGACGACGCGTTCATAACTGCAGGCTCATCCCATGTCGTTCCCGGGGAGGCTTCGGTGGACGACGAGTTCATAACTGAACGCTCATCCGCGTCGTTCCCGGGGAGGCTTCTGTGCACGACGCGTTCATAACTCCGCTGACAGGGATGCTCCTCCATGGTTCCTAAGGGACACACTGACTATTCTGTGCAGGAGCCAAACGAGATGTAAACAAATAGATCACGCGCCATCTATAAACAGGAGCTGTTCTCAATGTGATTAAATGTGCGTTTCATAAGCCATGTGGGGGAAGCACCCATGGCTTCAGAAGGCGACGCTAATGCAGACTCAGACTCCCGTCATCAGCAGGTCCTTCGTGCAGCCCGAGGCCTGCCAGCCATTCCGGGCTGGACCCTGTTGTCCTCTAAGTATGCACGGATGATGGCATCCCTGGCCAAGGAGCCATCCAGGGAAATGGTCACCCAGGGGCTGTGCTTCACGGACACGTCCCGGGACCCTGAGAGGCAGCTGCTCACTCTCGGGGCAGTACGGGGTCACCCTCTCTCCCTGGGTGGTCACGGTCTGTCCTCGGCACACACCCACATGTGGAGCTGAAGCAGAAAACAGTGACATCATGCCCAGCCCCCTCGAGGCTGCTCCCAGAGAGGCCTCACTCCCGTCCACCCACACTCGGCAGGTCCCCCTGGACCAGGAGCTCCCAATGCCGACACCAAGCTGCTCCTCTGGTCCTGCTTCCCCAGGCCCTCGGGTGGACAGAGCCCCTCCCAGGGCAGGGGCTGCCCAGAGAACTGCCAGGGCTGCACCGGGATGGGGCCTGTTTGTTACACAGCATGGCCTGGCCATGCAGACTGGTGCACAGGGGCGGTTGGCTGTTTCACCGGGAGCCTGGCCCCAGGCCTCATGGGGCCACCTCTCAGGCAGCTGTGGTCATGGACAGGAGAGTGTTTGTGCAAATACCTCCCACAGTCCGTGTGAGCTGGCCTCCAGGGGCCCCGAGCTGGGGTGCAGGCCCTCCCTCGGGAAGGGCACCAACTCCAGCCCCCACTATCCGCTGTCCTCTGTGCTTCCCTAAGTCGAGCAGAGGTGGACGCACGGGTGATCATGGCCAGTCCATGCAGCTCTGTCCCAGGAGGGGAAGGCTGTGCGTCCTCTGCCTCGTCAGGCTGCCTGGCCCGTCATCAGGCCTGTGGGCAGGGCCATCACGGCCGGACACAGGCCCACGTGGCCCAAGACTAGCCCCCCAGAGGCCTGGGCTCTGAGAGTCTCGGGGAACCATGTGGAGGGGGCTGGCGAGGGGTCTCAGAGCCAACGTGTGGGGTGGGCTGCTCCTGTGCCCGGAGCAGAGTGGCCGACCCTCACCTATCCCTGGCCCAGCTCTGTCCAGGGCCCCCATCTCCCCAGCGGCCAATGGCCCATCCTCTCATTCAGATCCCAGCCTGCCGGCCCACGGACGTGTGGCATGCCCGCTGTCTTTCTGTTTGTCTCAAGCAGGAGACAATAGAAGGGAGAAAGGACTTCATGCATCAATAATTTAACACAAAAACAGAAGAATGTAAGTGATACACAATCCATACATGCACGTGTGGCTAAAATTCATCACTAACAAGATGAAAAAAGCCATTAATTAGGAATCAGCTGTCCTGTTTTCGGGCAGGAGTAGGCCTGGAACTTGATCCCTGTGTCTTTACATAGCAGTCTTGGGAAGACATAACTTCCGTAAGAAATACCTCAAAAAAAATTAACAAGAATTGTCTCTGGGCAACTATGTTCTGGTTGATTTATTTCTAAGTTTTTTCTCTGTGTATTTCAATGTTTTCCAAACCCTCTATAATGAGCATTTTTCAGCTCTATAATAAAGGCATGTTTTAAAATAAGGGATAAGTCAAAGTCAAGGTATATTCATTACAGTGTCGGCCTGGGCGAGTCCGCCAACGTCTCACCACACAGACTTCTCCCCACAGAACTTTCAAGGGCGGGAGAAACACCACCAGCCTGATCGCATGCTCATTCTGAATTTGAGCTCCATCCTTAGCACAAAGGTGACCCCGGCAGCGATGGGGAGCCCCAAATCTGAGGTCAGGAACCACTGGCTCGATGGAGGAATCTTCCCCAAAACACAGGTGTCTCATCCGGGAAAAAAGGGAGGAGACAGGTGAAGCCGTGCCCAGAATCATGTGGTGAAACCTGCGTCCCCAGGATGGGGCACAGTCCTGGGAGGCGGGGCACAGGGGTGATGAGGTCATGAGGACGAGGCCCTCGTGGTCGCGATTCGTGCCCTTCTTATGTGAAGACACCAGCAGCCACGCGAGGGCGCAGCAGGAAGACCGCCGTCTCAGAGTCAGGCCCTCGGCAGACCCGGGGTCCGTGGCAGCAGGAACTTGGGCTTCCGGCCTCCAGACCCAAGAAATAAGCGTCTTTTCCCACAAGCCGCCTGGTTTATGGTGCTTTGTTGCAGCAACCCCAAAGGGCCAGGACAGGGGAGGACCAGCCATCCCCCACCCAAGGACCTTTTGGTGCCAACACCGTGGTCTGAGATACAAGCTGGACGCTCAGGGAGTGTTTCAACAGCCCGTCTGGAGTCCGCCCGACCCCCGCAGGGACAGGGAACCGGAGCTCCGCCGCACACCCCAGCCTCCCTGCCAGACCTGCGTGCAGACTCCGGCCGCGTAGACAAGGCTGCTCATCCTGCAGCCTTGCGAGGAGTCGGGGTCTGTGCTGGAGTCCACTTCACCCCCGTGGGGGACGCGCTGACCGAGTGTGTGCCTGTGACGGCCCTTCTCGGGGCTGGACTGGAAGGACCAAATCCAGCCTCTGGGGCTGACGGGTACAGTGGACCGGAGATGCCTAACAGCCCCTTGCGTCAGGGACGTGAAGGAAAGGTCACGCCCCCAGGGCAGACTGAGAGGGACGGATCTCACCGAGACAGAATCCAGAGAAACTGCCACGGCCAGAGACCGGGAGGAAGGGGACGGCTTTGAGATCCTTCCCAGAGCACGGCCTGATCCCGATTCACAAGCAGACGTTCTGCTAAAAAGACAACACAGGAAGACGCTTCTTGACCTCTCAGGGGTCGGTCTGTGAGCCAGGACTCCTGTGGCCCCACCTCCGGAGAGCTGGCCCCACGCTCCTTGACACTCCACAGAGAAGACAGACCCCAGAGACACTCGGCACTACGTGGAGGCCAGGGGGCTGCCCAGACCACATGCTGGCCGGGCGGGGTTTCCAGCTGTGGGGAGGCCTGGCCGCAGGGCAGGAGCCCCCCCAGGACGGGGAGACACCCCACAGCAGATGCCCACAGCGGGTCCAGGCCCTGTGGACACAGCCGAGGGGGACCAGACCCGCAGGACATCCCGGGGCGACAGCCTGGGGGCGTTCCAGCTGCAGTGGGAAAAGGTCAAAACATAGACCCAAAGCAGCAGGAAACCAAGCCAGAGGTTGAGCATCGGGGCCACAGAGGCCTGACTTGCGGGGCGCTGCGGCAGGCAAGTCCCAGGCCGGAGGAGGGGTGCACCTGCTGCGGCAGGCAAGTCTCAGGCCGGAGGAGGGGTGCACCTGATGTGGCAGGCAAGTCCCAGGCCGGAGGAGGGGCGCACCTGATGTGGCAGGCAAGTCCCAGGCCGGAGGAGGGGCGCACCTGAGACAAAGCAGGGAGGCTGGGTACCCCACGGCTCACGCACCCCCAGCTCCCCGAGTCCCCGTCACCCTCCCCCCCAGACACGCCCCAACCCCGTCTCCTCTCGGTGCACCCACAGACCTTCCACTCCAGGGGGGGCCGGTGCCCCTACACAGCATGAGGCCTGCAGCGGGGACGGCACGTAGCGCACCTGAGACAAAGCAGGGAGGCTGGGTACCCCACGGCTCACGCACCCCCAGCTCCCCGAGTCCCCGTCACCCTCCCCCCCAGACACGCCCCAACCCCGTCTCCTCTCGGTGCACCCACAGACCTTCCACTCCAGGGGGGGCCGGTGCCCCTACACAGCATGAGGCCTGCAGCGGGGACGGCACGTGTTATGTGTACGCCGCCCACTCCCAGTGCCCTGTCCCCATATGCACCAGACCCCCCACCCTTGAGCCTTCGTCCCATGCCCACCCTCACCTTCTCCCGGGGGAGCCGGGTGCCCCGGGAAGGTCGCTGTCCCCACGCCCTAGCGGGACCAGGTGGGACCGTGCCCCCGGACCAGCGTGAGGCCCCCCGACGGCAGCGCCCAGCCCCGCGCAGGCTTATCCCACGTCGTTCCCGGGGAGGCTTCTGTGGACGACGCGTTCATAACTGCAGGCTCATCCCATGTCGTTCCCGGGGAGGCTTCGGTGGACGACGAGTTCATAACTGAACGCTCATCCGCGTCGTTCCCGGGGAGGCTTCTGTGCACGACGCGTTCATAACTCCGCTGACAGGGATGCTCCTCCATGGTTCCTAAGGGACACACTGACTATTCTGTGCAGGAGCCAAACGAGATGTAAACAAATAGATCACGCGCCATCTATAAACAGGAGCTGTTCTCAATGTGATTAAATGTGCGTTTCATAAGCCATGTGGGGGAAGCACCCATGGCTTCAGAAGGCGACGCTAATGCAGACTCAGACTCCCGTCATCAGCAGGTCCTTCGTGCAGCCCGAGGCCTGCCAGCCATTCCGGGCTGGACCCTGTTGTCCTCTAAGTATGCACGGATGATGGCATCCCTGGCCAAGGAGCCATCCAGGGAAATGGTCACCCAGGGGCTGTGCTTCACGGACACGTCCCGGGACCCTGAGAGGCAGCTGCTCACTCTCGGGGCAGTACGGGGTCACCCTCTCTCCCTGGGTGCTCACGGTCTGTCCTCGGCACACACCCACATGTGGAGCTGAAGCAGAAAACAGTGACATCATGCCCAGCCCCCTCGAGGCTGCTCCCAGAGAGGCCTCACTCCCATCCACCCACACTCGGCAGGTCCCCCTGGACCAGGAGCTCCCAATGCCGACACCAAGCTGCTCCTCTGGTCCTGCTTCCCCAGGCCCTCGGGTGGACAGAGCCCCTCCCAGGGCAGGGGCTGCCCAGAGAACTGCCAGGGCTGCACCGGGATGGGGCCTGTTTGTTACACAGCATGGCCTGGCCATGCAGACTGGTGCACAGGGGCGGTTGGCTGTTTCACCGGGAGCCTGGCCCCAGGCCTCATGGGGCCACCTCTCAGGCAGCTGTGGTCATGGACAGGAGAGTGTTTGTGCAAATACCTCCCACAGTCCGTGTGAGCTGGCCTACAGCATGGCCTGGCCATGCAGACTGGTGCACAGGGGCGGTTGGCTGTTTCACCGGGAGCCTGGCCCCAGGCCTCATGGGGCCACCTCTCGGGCAGCTGTGGTCATGGACAGGAGAGTGTTTGTGCAAATACCTCCCACAGTCCGTGTGAGCTGGCCTCCAGGGGCCCCGAGCTGGGGTGCAGGCCCTCCCTCGGGAAGGGCACCAACTCCAGCCCCCACTATCCGCTGTCCTCTGTGCTTCCCTAAGTCGAGCAGAGGTGGACGCACGGGTGATCATGGCCAGTCCATGCAGCTCTGTCCCAGGAGGGGAAGGCTGTGCGTCCTCTGCCTCGTCAGGCTGCCTGGCCCGTCATCAGGCCTGTGGGCAGGGCCATCACGGCCGGACACAGGCCCACGTGGCCCAAGACTAGCCCCCCAGAGGCCTGGGCTCTGAGAGTCTCGGGGAACCATGTGGAGGGGGCTGGCAAGGGGTCTCAGAGCCAACGTGTGGGGTGGGCTGCTCCTGTGCCCGGAGCAGAGTGGCCGACCCTCACCTATCCCTGGCCCAGCTCTGTCCAGGGCCCCCATCTCCCCAGCGGCCAATGGCCCATCCTCTCATTCAGATCCCAGCCTGCCGGCCCACGGACGTGTGGCATGCCCGCTGTCTTTCTGTTTGTCTCAAGCAGGAGACAATAGAAGGGAGAAAGGACTTCATGCATCAATAATTTAACACAAAAACAGAAGAATGTAAGTGATACACAATCCATACATGCACGTGTGGCTAAAATTCATCACTAACAAGATGAAAAAAGCCATTAATTAGGAATCAGCTGTCCTGTTTTCGGGCAGGAGTAGGCCTGGAACTTGATCCCTGTGTCTTTACATAGCAGTCTTGGGAAGACATAACTTCCGTAAGAAATACCTCAAAAAAAATTAACAAGAATTGTCTCTGGGCAACTATGTTCTGGTTGATTTATTTCTAAGTTTTTTCTCTGTGTATTTCAATGTTTTCCAAACCCTCTATAATGAGCATTTTTCAGCTCTATAATAAAGGCATGTTTTAAAATAAGGGATAAGTCAAAGTCAAGGTATATTCATTACAGTGTCGGCCTGGGCGAGTCCGCCAACGTCTCACCACACAGACTTCTCCCCACAGAACTTTCAAGGGCGGCAGAAACACCACCAGCCTGATCGCATGCTCATTCTGAATTTGAGCTCCATCCTTAGCACAAAGGTGACCCCGGCAGCGATGGGGAGCCCCAAATCTGAGGTCAGGAACCACTGGCTCGATGGAGGAATCTTCCCCAAAACACAGGTGTCTCATCCGGGAAAAAAGGGAGGAGACAGGTGAAGCCGTGCCCAGAATCATGTGGTGAAACCTGCGTCCCCAGGATGGGGCACAGTCCTGGGAGGCGGGGCACAGGGGTGATGAGGTCATGAGGACGAGGCCCTCGTGGTCGCGATTCGTGCCCTTCTTATGTGAAGACACCAGCAGCCACGCGAGGGCGCAGCAGGAAGACCGCCGTCTCAGAGTCAGGCCCTCGGCAGACCCGGGGTCCGTGGCAGCAGGAACTTGGGCTTCCGGCCTCCAGACCCAAGAAATAAGCGTCTTTTCCCACAAGCCACCTGGTTTATGGTGCTTTGTTGCAGCAACCCCAAAGGGCCAGGACAGGGGAGGACCGGCCATCCCCCACCCAAGGACCTTTTGGTGCCAACACCGTGGTCTGAGATACAAGCTGGACGCTCAGGGAGTGTTTCAACAGCCCGTCTGGAGTCCGTCTGACCCCCGCAGGGACAGGGAACCGGAGCTCCGCCGCACACCCCAGCCTCCCTGCCAGACCTGCGTGCGGACTCTGGCCGCGTAGACAAGGCTGCTCATCCTGCAGCCTTGCGAGGAGTCGGGGTCTGTGCTGGAGTCCACTTCACCCCCGTGGGGGACGCGCTGACCGAGTGTGTGCCTGTGACAGCCCTTCTCGGGGCTGGACTGGAAGGACCAAATCCAGCCTCTGGGGCTGACGGGTACAGTGGACCGGAGATGCCTAACAGCCCCTTGCGTCAGGGACGTGAAGGAAAGGTCACGCCCCCAGGGCAGACTGAGAGGGACGGATCTCACCGAGACAGAATCCAGAGAAACTGCCACGGCCAGAGACCGGGAGGAAGGGGACGGCTTTGAGATCCTTCCCAGAGCACGGCCTGATCCCGATTCACAAGCAGACGTTCTGCTAAAAAGACAACACAGGAAGACGCTTCTTGACCTCTCAGGGGTCGGTCTGTGAGCCAGGACTCCTGTGGCCCCACCTCCGGAGAGCTGGCCCCACGCTCCTTGACACTCCACAGAGAAGACAGACCCCAGAGACACTCGGCACTACGTGGAGGCCAGGGGGCTGCCCAGACCACATGCTGGCCGGGCGGGGTTTCCAGCTGTGGGGAGGCCTGGCCGCAGGGCAGGAGCCCCCCCAGGACGGGGAGACACCCCACAGCAGATGCCCACAGCGGGTCCAGGCCCTGTGGACACAGCCGAGGGGGGCCAGACCCGCAGGACATCCCGGGGCGACAGCCTGGGGGACTGGCCGGGCGGGGTTTCCAGCTGTGGGGAGGCCTGGCCGCAGGGCAGGAGCCCCCCCAGGACGGGGAGCCACCCCACAGCAGATGCCCACAGCGGGTCCAGGCCCTGTGGACACAGCCGAGGGGGGCCAGACCCGCAGGACATCCCGGGGCGACAGCCTGGGGGCGTTCCAGCTGCAGCGGGAAAAGGTCGAAACATAGACCCAAAGCAGCAGGAAACCAAGCCAGGGGTTGAGCATCGGGGCCACAGAGGCCTGACTCGCGGGGCGCTGCGGCAGGCAAGTCCCAGGCCGGAGGAGGGGCGCACCTGATGTGGCAGGCAAGTCCCAGGCCGGAGGAGGGGCGTACCTGATGCGGCAGGCAAGTCTCAGGCCGGAGGAGGGGCGCACCTGATGCGGCAGGCAAGTCCCAGGCCGGAGGAGGGGCGCACCTGANATCCACAAGGTGCACCACCACTGCCCGTGGGTCAACAACTGCGCGGGCGAGGACAACCGCGAGTTCTTCCTGCTCTTCACGCTCTACACGGCGCTGGGCGCCCTGCGCGCGCTGCTGCTGCTCTCCGCGCCGGCCCTGCGCGCCTACGCGCGCGGCGAGTGGAACTGCGGACCCCCGTGCGCCTGCGGGCCTCGCTCCTCTGCCTCTTCATGGTGGCGCTGAACGGCTTCCTCTTCGCCGGCCTGATGTTCACGATCCAAATGCACAGCATCCTCACCGACCCGCAGAGTCCGCCGGGCGAGCCGGGCCAGGCGTCCGCGTGGGCGGACCTGAAGGCAGTCCTGGGCCCGCGCCCCTCCCCGGCCTGGATCAGCCCCTTCGCCTCCGCGGGACCTCGGGCCGCCAGCGGGCCCCAGGCTGGGGTCTGAGTCCGCCTGTGTGAACGCAGCTCCCTCCGCGGAATCGGAACAGGTGGTCCGCAGAAAATAGCCGCGAGACTGTGAACGCCAAGCCGCCTTTTCTCGTGTCCACAACAGAGAATAAAAAAGCACCAGGTTCCCCTCTGAGCAGCAGGTGGGGTTTAGCGCCTCCAAGCTGCCAAGGAAATACACAAGACCGGCCCCTCCCCCCAAAAGGAACCCGACATGTGCCCCCTCTTTCACTCTGCCAACACTCTCCTGGGGAAAGCGATTAAATCCACAGCATCTGTGAGCAAAGTATGGTGAATCCGTGCAGAGCCCCATTACAGGTGGCAGCTACAGGCGGAGGCAAGGGTGTGACCGCCTGCAAGTGGCCGTATCTGATGCAGAGCCATCCTTGCATTCCGGGTTATCGCAGCTCCTTAGTGAGGGATTATGCTGTATTATCTGTCAGTTTTGGTGAGTTCCTATTCTATTTAGGATTTTTTAATTTATGCCCATCGATGAAATGGGCTTAGAAATCTCTGCTCCTTTGCTCACTTAATCTGTTTGTAATTTACTCCAGATCCCACGCCCCAGATAGGATGAGCAGGGCAGGTGTGGCCCTTCCCATGTTTTCTGGCCGCCTGCATGAGGTTGGCAGCAGCCCATGCTTGGAAATTCGGTGGACCTCACCAGTCAAGCCATCAGGGTTGGGTTTTCTTGTTTAACTTTTTATTTTGAGATATTTATAGGTTAGGATTAGATATTGGATGACATCACTGAATCAACTGACATGGGTTTGAGCTAACTCTGGGAGGTCGTGAAGGACAGAGGAACCTGACTTGCTGCGGTTCCTGGGGTCATGAAGGGTCGGACACAACCTAGCAAGTGAACAGCAACAAGCGCATGGTAAGGGGTCATAAAGAGCTCCCTGCCACCTTCGCCAGCCCCTCCCATGGTACCAGTAGGAAGGGCACCGGACTGCAACCTCACATCCGACGGCAATGCCAGCCCAGCCCCTGACCCTGCTCACAGTCCCTCGGTTTTACGTGCACGGGCTTGTGTCTAACTTGCTCATCTTCACACCAAGCCTGAGGCAGCTAGAGTTTTCAGCCCCACTTTAGAGATGGGAAGACAAGATGACACAGCAGTCACTTGTGAGGCTGAGAACTGCACCCAGACAGCCTGGCCCCAAGCCGGGCACCTGCCCACCATGCTGCCATGCACAGCCAAGCAGAAACCCGAGGGTGACTGGCCCTGTGAGGACGGCCCCGCAGCCGTGTAAGCACAGGGTAGAGCCCTCTTCTGACGCGGACGGCTGACCTGTGACCCTTCATCCCACGGGTGCCCACAAGGTATGGGGCAGGGGGTCCGAGCTTGACAATGAATATGCAGCCCTTCACCCGGGAGGCTTTTCAGTGATGAACCAGAACCCATTTCAGGGAGATTAGGTAGAGCTGAAGCTGGTATGAAGTCTGTAAAACAGAGTGAAAATGTCACGGGCTGAGAAGGCTTAGCCAGGAGATAAAATCTGTGTCCCAAAGCCCCAGATCTCAGCCAGCCGCTGGGAGGGTTCCCAGTGAGACTGGTCCAAAGGGTGATGACTCGCGGAGGAAACTGCAGGTCACTGGGCTGCCTGGTGAGAGTCTGGAGTAATCAGCAGGCCTGGTTGCAGGTTGTGAAAAATACGGATGCTTTGAGACGGAACCATGGTCTGGATCCCTAAGTAGTCACGGGATTATAGCTTTTTAAGTAAAGTTGTACAAAGTGGTCTATGCAAGTGAGGTGTGAGGGCTCCAACTCCTACTGAGACCCTCAGAGGAGCCAGGAGGGGCAGAGCCCACCCCAGCCCTTCCAGGGCCAAGAGCACTGAGGAGCAGGTGCAGCCCCCGCAGTGAGACAGCCCCGCTGGTTAGCTGCCCCCAGCGCCCTGGGGTCTCCCTGCAGGGACCGCAGCCCAGTGCAGACCTCACGCCGGCTCAAGGGCTACAGGGCATGCATGCGGAGCCGGTCAGCCGTGGGCGGGGCCTGGAGCGCCTGGGCCCCAGCTCCCGTCCAGGACCTCGGCGCAGATTAGTGAGGCAGGCGGGACGCGGTTGGGCCCCCCTCGCAGCCATCGAGATGAAGAAGTGACGGCCGTGGCCCTGGGGATGTGGATGGGGAGGCGAGTGAGTCTGTTGGAGCCCTCCCGGACCTGCCCCGTGGTCTCAGGGCCAGTGCCCTCCTGCGGTCCGCAGCTGCCCAGCCACACGCCGGCAGGGGCAGTTGCGCTGGAGCAAACACAGCGGACAGGGCAAAGCGCCGTCAGTGTCCGGCCCAGCCCTGCGTAAACCCTGAGGCTTGTACCTGAAGACCCCAAATCTCTCTCCCCTCCTCCTGCCCCCCGGAGGTCTGAACAGAAGGGTCTCCTGTCTCGGGGCCGTGAAATAAGAGCCGTATGTGACCTCATACACGTGGTCCAGCTGCAGGCATGCCCAGAGGGCTGGGCTGCCCCGTGATCCTCGTGAATTAAACCCACATCCCCGGCCCCCTCACCACCCAGCCAGGGCTGTCCGCCAACTCACAGTGTTACAGGCAACCCCGCAGCTGAGAAAGAGAAACTTCCCCAGATGCTTCCGTAGGGGGCTGCTTTTCCTTACGCAGCGCTTCGTGGGAAAGATATAAATGAGGTTTGGGGGTATTGATTCTAACTGGTTGCAAGACAGTTGCTAACAATGAAAACGGCCAGCTTAGCCGTCAAGTCTTCAAACTCTAATCTTATGCAAGAATTAGTTCCCAAATGTGTAACTCCAGCTAGCACGTGCTGCCACATTTACGTCTGTACGATTCAGACTTTCACCCCCAGAGTTATTTTAAATCTGTCTCCAGAGAATGTTTAATACCAGTTTGGCAAATGACGTTTCTGCGGACTCCTCTGGAGGTGTCATTTGTCAAGTTGCCGTCTGAAATGTAATTTGTGTCATTTGCTGGGGTTCATTATTGCAGATATTAGCAATCAATATTTCTTCCCTCAAACAGGACAGCAGCTGGCCCTTAGGAACCCACAGAAAGCTTTCTCCTCCGCTTTAAACTGTCCTAGAGGGTCTTCCAAGTGGGCATTTATCACCCCTCGGGGACAGGGACAGTCAGCTCCCAGTGCCTGGAGTCTGAGGATGAGACAGAGACAGATAGAGACAGAGACAGACCCTCAGAAATGGACACGGAGAGACGGAGCTGCAAGGGCAGGACCCCAGGGAGCCGAGCAGAGTCCCCACCACGCAGGCGCATGGTGGGAGGAGGACTCGGTGAGGCAGGAAGGCCCCCAGGCTGCAACGGTGAAGCTGAGTTTGGACCACACGGATGCCCAGTGGATGCCCCAGTGGATGCCCTATCCCGAAGGTTGTAAAGGCCAGTGCCTGTCGGTGGTGCCTACTAGGCCTGCAGGCACTGTGTAGCATGAGCCACTTAAGCTGGGAAGCTTTGGGACCCATTTGTTATGCAGCAGAGGCTAACTGATACAAGGGACGTGGGACTTGGGTGGGCGTCCTTCCTTTATTACTCAGCAGATGAGAAGACTGTTCAGACTATATGTAAGATACAAGTATTAACCATCAATGAGCCCTGGGTTATCTACCACCCAGGCTAAAAAAAAAAAAAAACAATTTCTGAAGCCCCCTGAGTGACCTTCTTCAAATCCACCCTGAGTGAAACGCCACCCTGAGTTCTGTGGGATCCTGCTCTTTGGAATTTCAAGTCCTTTCCCCACACCTGCAAGGAAGCCCGAGGAAGGCTCTGGACCCACACTCCCAGCGGCTCACCCGCTGTCGCGGCTGAGTGTCCCCCACTGTCTGAATCTGTCACACCTGGCTCGTCCACTCCACCAGGCAGGCAGTTTGCAGAATTACAGACATCGCTGCCAGGATGAGTCCAACACCCGCCCCGGCTCAGACTCCCTACGGGTGCCCGGGGGGCTGAGGTGTGGCGCCCTCAGCCGCTCACTTCACGTGCACACTCGTCCACGTGGGCCGCGACGGGGAGTCTGGATGTCACTTCTGTGGATCCGCATCTCAACCCTGCTCCTTTTCACTGAGTCTCTCTCGAAAATCCCCCCTCAGTTTATACCCCCAGTCCAGCGTCTGCCGCCTCACCAGGGTGCCATGGTATCAGACTGTGGACAGGTGTGGGAGCGCTTTTAATTACAGTTTTAATTTGCTTTCAGCTGAGCACTGGGAGCTTCTCCACTGGGCGGTCCTACTTCTCTTCCAGGCTCAAATCCTTCGCTCATTTTTATCTTGTTATTTGTCTGTTTCTTACTGATTTGGAAGAGCTACTTACACATTCTGGACACTAACCCTTTGTCAGCTGAATGCACTGAAAATATCTCCTCCCAGTGGGTGGCTTCTGTGTCCATTTATTTGTGCCATTGTGGATGGATTTAGTGGAGCAGAATTTCTCAGGCTTTTGCTTGTGTCTCACTTCTGGGGTTTTAATAAACCATTCCTTAGTCAGCGGTCATAGTATGCTCTCCTACGTTGTCTTCTGAAAGTGTTACAAGCATTTACGTTACCATTAAGTGCTTAATCCCTCCAGAACTGATTTTTATGTGCGGAGTGAGGTAAAAGCCCCTTTGCTCTCTTTTTCAAGATTTTAACCAATTTCTCCAGCGTCAATTACTGAACACCTCCTTTCCCCACTAAGGGTCAAGGCCATTTCTGTTATTAACAGAAATCACACACATATTACCTCACACAGTTATTATATCACACAGATATTACATCCCACATATATTACCACACGCAGATACTACATCCCACATATATTACATCACGGAGACACTACATCCCACACATATTACATCACTCAGGTACTACATCCCACATATATTACTTCACGCAGGTACTCCATCCCACACACATTACATCACGCAGGTACTGCATCCCACACACATTACATCACGCAGGTACTGCATCCCACACACATTACATCACGCAGGTACTGCATCCCACACACATTACATCACGCAGGTACTGCATCCCACACACATTACATCACGCAGGTACTGCATCCCACACACATTACATCACGCAGGTACTGCATCCCACACACATTACATCACGCAGGTACTGCATCCCACACACATTACATCACGCAGGTACTGCATCCCACACACATTACATCACGCAGGTACTGCATCCCACACACATTACATCACGCAGGTACTGCATCCCACACACATTACATCACGCAGGTACTGCATCCCACACACATTACATCACGCAGGTACTGCATCCCACACACATTACATCACGCAGGTACTGCATCCCACACACATTACATCACGCAGGTACTGCATCCCACACACATTACATCACGCAGGTACTGCATCCCACACACATTACATCACGCAGGTACTGCATCCCACACACATTACATCACGCAGGTACTGCATCCCACACACATTACATCACGCAGGTACTGCATCCCACACACATTACATCACGCAGGTACTGCATCCCACACACATTACATCACGCAGGTACTGCATCCCACACACATTACATCACGCAGGTACTGCATCCCACACACATTACATCACGCAGGTACTGCATCCCACACACATTACATCACGCAGGTACTGCATCCCACACACATTACATCACGCAGGTACTGCATCCCACACACATTACATCACGCAGGTACTGCATCCCACACACATTACATCACGCAGGTACTGCATCCCACACACATTACATCACGCAGGTACTGCATCCCACACACATTACATCACGCAGGTACTGCATCCCACACACATTACATCACGCAGGTACTGCATCCCACACACATTACATCACGCAGGTACTGCATCCCACACACATTACATCACGCAGGTACTGCATCCCACACACATTACATCACGCAGGTACTGCATCCCACACACATTACATCACGCAGGTACTGCATCCCACACACATTACATCACGCAGGTACTGCATCCCACACACATTACATCACGCAGGTACTGCATCCCACACACATTACATCACGCAGGTACTGCATCCCACACACATTACATCACGCAGGTACTGCATCCCACACACATTACATCACGCAGGTACTGCATCCCACACACATTACATCACGCAGGTACTGCATCCCACACACATTACATCACGCAGGTACTGCATCCCACACACATTACATCACGCAGGTACTGCATCCCACACACATTACATCACGCAGGTACTGCATCCCACACACATTACATCACGCAGGTACTGCATCCCACACACATTACATCACGCAGGTACTGCATCCCACACACATTACATCACGCAGGTACTGCATCCCACACACATTACATCACGCAGGTACTGCATCCCACACACATTACATCACGCAGGTACTGCATCCCACACACATTACATCACGCAGGTACTGCATCCCACACACATTACATCACGCAGGTACTGCATCCCACACACATTACATCACGCAGGTACTGCATCCCACACACATTACATCACGCAGGTACTGCATCCCACACACATTACATCACGCAGGTACTGCATCCCACACACATTACATCACGCAGGTACTGCATCCCACACACATTACATCACGCAGGTACTGCATCCCACACACATTACATCACGCAGGTACTGCATCCCACACACATTACATCACGCAGGTACTGCATCCCACACACATTACATCACGCAGGTACTGCATCCCACACACATTACATCACGCAGGTACTGCATCCCACACACATTACATCACGCAGGTACTGCATCCCACACACATTACATCACACAGATACTACAGTCCACACACATTACATCATGCAGGTACTGCATCCCACACACATTACATCACACAGGTACTGCATCCCACACACGTTACATCACACAGATACTACAGTCCACACACATTATGCTTTACTTCATACATTACTTCATCAGTTCCTCCCCAGACTCTCCACACTGTCAGGAGTGAACTTCCGCCACCAGGGCTCCTCTGCACCCTCATCACCCGCGATTCCCCCTTTCTCTGCACACTGGCCTCTGAAGTCTCCTTACTGTGGTATACTTATTGCTCAGTCATGTCCAACTCTTTGCAACACCAGGGACTGTAGCCCGCCAGCCTCCTCTGTCCATGGGGATTCTCCAGGCAAGAATACTGGAGTGGGTTGCCATGCCCTCCTCCAGAGGAGGCCTCCTTACTTCCCTGATATTTGGTGCTGTGATGAAAGAACCTTCACACAGATGGCATGTGGCATTTATAGTTGTTTGTGGTCAAATTATATTCAGGGTGTTATTAGCCACACTGCCAGGTGCAGACATCCAGAATTGGGATAAACCCCTGAATCAACCACCTCCTTATACTCCACTGTGATTCAGATTTAATGTCAGGTTTGTCAGTTCAATCACAATGCCAGATTGATCACAATCTTTTCTGGCATTTCATTCTGAAATACACCCTACTGAGTTCCTCCATGAAAGCAAATTCCTCGTCTTGGCCTCGGACTGTCAGTCTTGAGTATTTTAGCTGGGTATAGAATCTGGACTGACGGTGACTTTTTACCAGCACATGCAAGATAGGTCACTGCCCTCATCAGCTACTGCTGATGGAAGTCTTTCTAATTCTCTCTCTTTCTTTGTACAGTAACATTTTTACTCTCTGGTGAAGTATATTTTTATGTATTTGTGTGTGTGTGTATGCTTGTGAATTTGCCTTGTGTATGTATGTATGTATGTATATGTGTGGATGTTTGTGTTGACAGATGTGGATGGATTGTTGTTCAACCACTCAATCTTGTCCAACTCTTTTCAGCCAACCCCTTGTCCTTCAGTGTCTCCCAGAGTTTGCTCAAACTCATGTCCATAGAGTTGGCAATGCCATCCAGCCATCTCATCCTCTGTCATCCCCGTCTCCTCCTGCCTTCGATCTTTCCCAGCATCAGGGTCTTTTCCAATGAGTTGGCTCTTTGGATCAGGTGGCAAAATTACTGGAGCTTCAGCTTCAGCATCAGTCCTTCCAATGTACATTCAGGGTTGATTTCCTTCAGGATTGACTGGTTTTGTCTCTTTGCTGTCCAGGGGACTCTCAAGAGTCTTCTCCAACACCACAATTCAAAAGCATCAGTTCTTCAGTGCACAGCCTTCTTAATAGTCCAACTCTCACATCCATACATGACCACTAGAAAAACCATAGTTTGACTATACAGACATTTATAAGCAAAGTAATGCCTCTGTTTTTTAATACACTGTCTGCGTTTGTCATAGCTTTTCTTCTGGGGAACAGGTATCTATTTCATGGCTGTGTATAGACAGGTGTGTGCATGTGTCTGTATGTGTGGCGGATCCCCAGCTATATGGATGTGCGTGCATGTTTTTGTATGTATATATGTGGCTATATGTATGGACAGATATGGATGGATGGGTGTGTGTGTGTGTGTGCATGTGTGGACAGATGTGGTGTGGGTGCATGCATGTGCCCATCTGTGTATGTATGTGGATGTGTATATGGATGGATGGGTGTGTGTGTGTGTGTGTGCATGTGTGGGGGTGGACAGATGTGGTGTGGGTGCATGCATGTGCCCATCTGTGTATGTATGTGGATGTGTATATGGATGGATGGGTGTGTGTGTGTGTGTGT
>SJYX01014130.1:302364-345377 GCA_006410675.1 Oreotragus oreotragus
ACCAGCCCCCACACTGCCCACCCGAGGCATTGTCTCCACCGGGCCCAGGACCCCTCCGCATGACCCATGGCCAAGAGACCCCAAACACAGGTGCCCCCACTTTAAACCTCCCTGCGAGGGACAGAATCCAGACTGTCAACGAGATGCTCCACCCTGGCCGGAGACCGAGGAGCAGGCCCCAGGGAGCAAGTGCCCAAGCTGGCCAACACCCCCAGCGGGCACACACCACCCCACACCCCCGCCAAGCCCTCAGCAGCCCGCTCGGCACTCACATCTGCAACAGGGATGGGGACGAAAGACGAGCTGGAAGCAACAAGAGGGGGACAGGCTGGAGTCGGGCCCCAGGAGACTGGACTTTGGACAAATCCTCTCAGCTGTGAAACATCTGCATCCTGGAGCCCCAGGGCCATGGGGGCGTGACCCAAGCTAAGGACACAGGGTGCCCTCGGGCCCGGGCAGGGGTCCGCCAGCAGCCCCACCCACCACAGCCCTGCCCAGGGTCGGGGGCCAGGCCGTCAGCACTGGGCCGAGGGAGCTTCTGAGATGGGGGCTCCCTGGGGCTGCCCTATATCAGAGGAGTTGGTGCCAGGCTGGGCGCGCCTCTGGAGCCTCACGGCGGCGCAAGGAACAGCAATGCTGACATCCATGCCGACATCACAGAACCTGGGCAGACGGGCAGGCTGCACGTGGGCAGGGCTGAGCGGGTGGCCCAGAGAGGCGGGGCAGCCCCAGAAGGGTGGGGGGAGCGGAGGCGCAGGAGCGCCCACCCCACCACGAGCACAGGCCCCAGGCAGGAGGCCTCTGTTCCTCTCGCCCCCCTCGGACCACGGCCAAAGCCGCACCGCGGCAAGACAGCCTCAGCAGACCGTCCACGAGGACCTGGGATCCCAGCAGAGAGAAGGCGGCCGTCAGACACGGGACAGAACTATCCAAGGAAGATGTTTTATTTTCAAGTTTCTATGGAAATGTTACAAACAATGGAAACTGAAAAGAAAAAAAACATTTAAAGCTTCAAGCTAACATTTTAAAATAAAAATATGATTAGGTGGAATAATAAATAACGACACCCAGAACACTGAGAGATGAAGGCAGGGCACGGGCCAGGGGCAGGCCCAGGCCGGGGCACCCGCCCCAGCCCAGCTGCTGGCCGCTCGGCGTGCTAGGGAGGCAGGAATGAAAGGGCCACACCATCCAAATCTTGACTTTATTTTTTTTTTTTAATATAAAAAATGCAATTTTGGAAACCCACCCTACCTTTTCCCCTAACATAATGCTTTTACCTCTTAAAAATAAAAATAAAGTACTAATTCTATATACATCACATGTACCATACAAAAATGTATCCAAAGTTTCTATTGCTACCAAAGTGTTCTAAATTAAAACGAGTTACAGAAAGCCCCTCATTGTAAACAAAAGATTACAAGTTACAAAATCAAAGCACACACAGCCGGAGTCATTTATACAACAACCAACATCCTGCTCCCAAAGCAAGTTGAACTTTTATGTGCCTGTATAAAAATGCATATCAATATACTTCTGCAAATTTATTTTTCATTATAAAGCAAATGAATACACTTTCTACAATAAATAATCCGCTGGGAGGCACACCGTGGGAGGCTGGCAGGTGGGCAAGGCGGCAGGGGAGGCCCAGGAGGCCTGCCCCGGCCCTCACGGAGGCGGCGGAGTGTTTTTGGTGATTTGCGAGTGATGCACGCGGCATAAATTTATTCTCCACCTCTTTCCACAAAGTACCATTCAAAATAATGTCATTTTCTTTCTTAAAATACACATTTGTCATTGTAAATGTACATCCCGTCTATTAAATAGTGGTACTCTGTGTAAAGAGTATGATTTACAAAATTATTAAACATTCAAAAGTCTTTAAAAAAAAAAAGAGAGAGAGAGAGCGCTACAGATCGAAGAAATGACGCCAGCAGCGCCCCCGCCGGTGCCCTGTGAGGGGCACGGAGCAGCGCCCGGGATGTGCCCACGCCGTCACGGGCGCCCAGATGGGGACGGGTCATAGAAAACCGGGAAAGAAACCTCCCCCTCCCCGGGAGAAAGAACCCAACTAGCCTAAAACTGATAATAAGTTAAGAGGCGAGCAATGTACACCATGTACAGCTACGCACACTGGGCGGGATGCTCAGTCTATGTCGCTGAGGTCGCTGGCCGGCTCCCCGTGCACGCGGCTCAGGTGGCTCATGGCGCGGTCGAAGGCGACCCTCACAGCCTTGCGGATGCTCGAGTTCCTGCCCTCCATCATCTTCAGCTTGTCTATCGTCTCGTCAATGCCCAGAGGGACCATCTTGGACTTCGGAAGCCACTGCCTTTGAGGAAGAAAACCGACGGTGAGCCCCGAGCACGCCACCCTGCCCACGGCGACCCCACACAGGCCCGGCCTCCGCACCCCAGGCGGCTCCTTGGAAGCCCAGAGCGCAGGCCGTGCGGGCACTGCCGCCGCCCCCGCCTGACTGCCAGGCACAGCGCTACCCGCCGGCGGAGCACAGGGCTGCCCAGCGGAACCCAGCAGGGCAGCCGGCTGGGCGAGGCAGGGTCAGCCAGACGCTGCCCCCGACCTGGGCACACTGCGGGGCCCCCGCACAGGGCGGTCTGGCCTCAGACGGGCCTCGGGGCGGGGGCGGCGGAGGAGTCTGGAGCCGGAGGCCGTGCAGCCGCGGTGGGGGCAGCCCTTGCAGACAGGGGTCCGGGAGCCCGAGCAGGGCCCGCCGAGCGCACGTGGACCCGGGGGCCGCGCTCACCAGCTCCTCTTGTTGTCGAAGAAGAGCACGAGGAAGAGCTTCTCGCCGGCCTTGGTCTGCATGTGCTCGCCGACCTTCAGCACGCCCAGCGGCGGGGCCGGGATGGTGACCCCGTTGTGCTGGCCAGGCACGCGCGGCATCGCAGGGTCGATGATCTGCACGGGGGGGGCGCGAGGTCACGGCCCAGGCGGCGGGCGCAAAGGGACGCCAGCCACACCCCAACCCCGAGACCCTGGCACCCGACACCGTGAGGCCCCGACTCCGAGACCCCCACACCCTGGCACCCGACACCGTGAGGCCCCGACTCCGAGACCCCCACACCCTGGCACCCGACACCGTGAGGCCCCGACTCCGAGACCCCCACACCCTGACTCCCCGACACCGTGAGGCCCCGACTCCGAAACCCCAACTCTGAGACCCCACACCCAGACTCTCCTACACCCTGAGGCCCCGACTCCGAGACCCCAGCTGAGACCACCACACCCTGACCCCGACTCCTCAACACCCTGAGGCCCGACTCCAAGACCCCCACACCCCGACCCTGACACCTTGAGATCCCGACTCCAAAACCCCAACTCTGAGACCCCCACACCCAGACTCTCCTACACCCTGAGGCCCCGACTCCGAGACCCCAGCTGAGACCCCCACACCCCGACCCTGACTCCTCAACACCCTGAGGCCCCGACTCAAAGACCCCCACACCCTGACTCCCCGACACCTTGAGACCCCGACTCCGAAACCCCAACTCTGAGAACCCCACACCCAGACTCTCCTACACCCTGAGGCCCCGACTCCGAGTCCCCAGCTGAGGCCCCCACGCCCCAACTCCCTGATTCGCTGACTGTCCGACACCCTGAGACCCCAACTCCGCATGGGGTCTCCCGGGACACCTGTCCCAGCAGTGCTGGGGTGGCCCCAGGCCCAGGAGCGCGGGACACGGCCCCGAGGCTCGGCACCTGTACACCCTGACCCGCCCACCCGCACTCACCAGGGCTGGGTACGAGGGGTACCCACTGCACTTGGCCCACACGACCTTCAGGGGCTCGAGAACGGAGGCGGCCGCGTCGGTGGATATCCACATGCTGTTCTGACCGACCTCTGGGGAGAAGGGTGGGGGAGAGGGCAGTCACGGCACGGCCCTCAGGACCGGCTGGGCCGCGCGCCTGTGACCACCTGGGCACCAGGACCGGGGCACAGGAGCAGCCCGGCGTGCTGTCAGGACCCTCTGCAGCTGCGCCCCTGCCCTGCTCCACAGCCCCAGGCCTCTGGGTTCCGGCACAGCCCCCTCCGCGCAGGGCTGGTGGGCGCGGACTCACCAGCGGCAATGCGCGCCGCCTTGGCGTAGTTCCCATTCTCGATGCAGGATATCAGCTCGCTGCGGCCCTCCAGCGTGTGCCTGCGGACCAGGGCCGGCTTGCCGCGGCCGCACTTCGGTGCACTGAAGCTTCAGGGGAAGGAACAGCCCGTCAGCACCCAGGGCACGCAGGTGCCGGGTGTGGGGGTGTTCGGGGGACGCAGTGTGGGCTACAGCCACTACTTTTTGGCTCCACCATGTGGGATCTCAGTTTCCCAACCAAGGACCAGCCTGGGCCAGGCAATGAGAGGCAGGTCCTGACCGCAGGACCCGCAGGGACTCCCAGCCATCTCCGTGATAAACCAGGGCTGGGAGGAGGCCCATATGGACGTGACCTATACGCTCGCAAGTTGTGCTCAACTCTCACGTGCTGTCTTCCCCGCTTGTGAGCTCCACAGAGCGGGCGGTGGGGAGCAGGCACACCGGGGCCCACCTGGCGTCGCAGAGCGGGCTGCTGCTGGAGGAGATGCTGGACTCGGAGGCACAGCGGCGGCGCGGCGCAGCGGTCCTCCCCGGGGCGCCGCCCAGCTCCTGCTCGCCCCGCGTGGCCCCAAAGCCATTGGTGAGACCTGGAAAACAAGTGTGACGCAGCCCTGAGCTCGCCAGCTCTCTAAATCGGGACAACACAGACAAACGCACCTGCAACCCACACCCACGCGCCCAGCACATGGAGACAGACAGACGCATGGAAGAGGGGAACCGAGTGGAAACACAGATCCCACGATGGCGAAGAGACACCGGCCGTTCCTTCCTGGACACTCCAGCCCCAGCAGCCGAGGCCCTGAGCCTGCGAGGGGGTGGGGGTGGGGGGCTTCCAGGGGATCTGCACGTCCCCAGTGAAGGAAAACCTTCTTCCAAAACAAAGCACGAGCGGGGTCCCCAGCCCTCCAGAGCCTGAGACCCAAGACAAGCGTCCGGTCCGTGTGGGACCCTGGTGTCCGGAAGCCACTCACACCGACCCTGCCACAGCACACAGGAGGCCCGAAGAGCAAGCGGCCCACGAGCCCACAGCATCACGCCGCAGGCAAGGAGGACCTCAGAGCCAGCCTCAGGTCCTGCCCCGGAAGTCCACGCCAGCAGGAGGCAGGGAGGAGCCCAAGCGCCCCACCCCCTGGGTCACCCCCAGGAGCCTGAGGCGTGTCCAGCGCCGCCCAGCCCAGCCCAGACCCTCTGGGCGACGGCTGCAGGGGGAACGTGACTTTTCCCTCAAAAGAATCTCATTCCTCATACTTCAGAAACCTAAAAGTCCATTTCTTTAAAAATGTTTTGAAGGAACTGGCTGATTACCGGTTTTCTCATATTTCTCTGTAAATAAAAGGAGACGGGGAGACCCTTTACCAGCCAGCAGCAAAGACGCAGGAAGACAACATGCCTTCTGCTGCCCCGCCCGCAGTGAGCCGGTCAGACGGCTGCCCCTCTGCTGGACGCACACCAAGCCTGGCACATTCTCTCTTCTATCCAGGTCTTATTTATAAGCAGCAACCACAGGTGGTCAGGAGTGTTACACCCATTTTGGGAACCTGGACCAAACCACCCAGAGAAAGCAAGCATCTCGTCTCAGCCCAGGAGCCAGATCCCCGGGCGCAAGCCCTCCACCGGGGGCTCCGAGAACCCACCCGCGCCCCAGGAGGCCCCCGGATGGACCCTGACGCGGGGCCAAGTCCAGACACGCCCTCAGGGGCAGCAGAGCCAAGGGTGCTCAGCCGCGGAGCCGCAGAACCAGAGCTGGGGGGCCGCCTCCCCCGCCCCCGAGCCGCTCAGCTGCCTTTCCTGGCAGAGAGGAGGACGCCAAGAGGGTGACGGGCAGCCTCACCACCTGACCGGCACCCGGCGCCTGGGAAGGGCTCGGCGAGGAGTGAATGGGGCCTGCCGTCCACAGCCCCAGCACACGGCGGGAGGCGGGAGCCGCCCACCCAAGGCCCGACGGAGGGTGGGGAAAAGGGGGAAACAGGCCAGCCCACGGACCCCGAGCGCATCCTGGGGAGACGGCGCCGACAGCCCTGCCCGTGCACACACGAGGTGACGAGCGACACCAGGGGGAGAGGACCCAGGGGGTAGCTGGGAACACAAGGACGCGTGCGCCTCCCCAGGGCTCGGGGACACCCCACCCAGGGTGACAAGCGAGTCAAGCAGTCTTCCACACGCTACCCGCCGAGCGGCAGACAAGCCCAAGGGCACGAGGCCCGCGGCTGGAGCAGGGCCAGGCTCCGCAAGCTGCGCCAGGTGGCCGAGACCGCGCAGGGCCTGAAGGGACACCGGGCAGGAGCTCGCACAGGGCCCCTTTGAAACACCAGGAGTCAGGTCAGGGCCCAGTCAAAAGTGGTTTTGGGGACAGGCCAAAGCCCCCAGGGTCCCTGGGAATCAGAGCCAATGCCACGGATGACAAGAGGCACCCAGGATCTCAAACCCCCTTCTCCATCCCAGAGACTGACACGCCGAGTGGGGAGCCCTGGCCCAACTTGAGACGCCGGTCGGCGGGGCCACAGCAAGCGTCCTGAACCCTCACGGCGCGGAGACAGGAGGCCCCCAGGGGCTCCCGCAGGCCACAGCCCGCCGGGCACGCGCGGGGCGCCCCGGGCACTGGGCCGCAGCCAACCTCTCTGAGCAGCGGCATCAAGTGCCGGTTGTTTCAGTTACAAGTTTTTATTTTCACTGTCGGCAACGGAACTGCATTTTGGGGTGTTTCTCCTCCTTTCAAGGAAAGCACAGATGCACAGCAAGCAGGGTCCCGATGCCCGGCTCGTGCCCAGACCGGCTCCAAGAAGACGCAGCAGCAGGAAGGCCGGCGGGTCCCCCGTCCGGGGAGGCCCACGCCCGGACAGGACGTCCGCTCCCGGCAGCAGGCACTCGGCGTGGCGACAGACGGAGCTGTGCCTCCCGGAGACCTGGGGGCAACCGAGGAACAGGAGGACGAGCAGTGGGGCAGCAGAAGCCGGAAGGCCAGCGCCAACAGCGGGCAGCGAGGGCGGACGGCGCCCACGTCATGCGAGCCGAGCCACGCGGTCCTTCCCGCTCTGGCCCCAGCTCCACCCCAGGTCCTCTAGAGCCAGTCCGGTGCCGGCGAAGGCAGGCCAGTCTGTCCACGTCAGTTGTCTGTGGAGGCAGCGGCTCCGCGGGCGCCTCGGCCCAAGGCATCCCTCTGCTCGGTCACCCTGGGCGCAGGGAGGCCACACGACGTCCCAGCCAGTTTGAGCACCTGCGGGCGGCCGGCCGCCTGACGGGGCGGGCAGGGTGAGGCGGCCTGGCTCCTCCAGGCGCTCTGTGTGGGTTTTGTGTGGCGCTTCCAATGCCATCCACAAGGACTGGGTGACACGCAAGGATGCGGGGTCCATCCGCTTCTCCCGTCCAAGGTGAGTGGGAGAGAACAGTTAGGGTCCAAAGAGTGAGTTACCTCGCATGTTAGTAGCTAAAACGAGGACCTGGAAAACAGCGAAACAGCCGTTTAGTCTGACTGAAGGCCTGCAGGCCAGACTCCCTGAACAGCGCGCACACCAGGAGCCACGCGGCAGGTGTCGTGACAGGAGCGCCCAGGCCAACAGTCGGTGGGCACGGAGAAGGCGGGCAGACAGCGCGGGCCCCAGAGACGCGGCTCCGGGAGCGACAGCCCACGCAATGACCCCCAGGGGCGCCTGCAACAGGAGGCCCGCGTGCCCGGAAGAAGGGAGGCCTTGCCGCGTGCAGTGGACACCGAGGACTTCCTACGAGGCACAAAAACAGCTCTCTGAGAAAAGCGGAAGGCTGCGAATGCCCACATCCCGAGAAAGCGAAGTCTGTGGCTTGGCACCACGGAGCCCGCCAGACGCCCGAGCAAGGCCACACCAGGACCTGGGGCCAGCCCAGTCGGTGCCGAGCAGACCCTCAGGACGAACTGCGTGTGGAAGACAGAAGATGCCGCCATCTGGAGAGGAAGAAAGGGCTCTGCCTGAGCCGGGCCGCAGGGCCGGCAACTCCAACGTGCCCAGCCCACTCGCAAGGCCTCCAGAACTGCCTTCCAGAGCAGCCACCACCCCTGAGAACCTGCAGCGTCCTTGGCTCAGGGGTGGCAGCAAAGGAGCGACGTGGTTTCAGAGACACCTCAGGAGGGAGCCCAGAGGCCCCAGAAGTCCAGCAGCCGGAGACCCACAGGGCCAGAGGTCCGCAGCTCAGCCACTTAGAGAGGGCTCAGGGCCTGGCAGTCCCGGCACACCGGCTTCGCCAGGGCCCCAACCACAGGGCGGTGTCTGACGCGCCTGCCGGCAGCAGGGGGACCGCCAGGAGAACCCCAGCAGCAGAAAGCCAAGCCGAGCGCCTCCCACTGAGCCTAGCTGAGAAAGGCCCCGCCACAAAGGGGCCCATCTGAGCCCGGGTCCTGGGCACTCGCGCAGCTCAGAGAGCTCATGGTTCTAACAGTGTACCAAAAACTACCAACCTGGCATCAACTCCTCAAAACAAAAGCACTGTGCTTACTGGGAAGTGTACTATCTAATAAAACTAGTTAACGGGCACACATTTACTCTGGCAACAAGACCGGTCTGTCAGTCAAGGTGCAGGAAACACACCTCTGTGAAAGCTGGGACCCGCCCACCCCGCGGACCCGCGGCTCAAATCCAAGCAGCAGAGGGGGCTGTGACCGGCGCACCGACCGCTCACGCCACGGCTCCGGTCTGCGGCCAGCACGCCTCCGGAGACACCCACAGCACAGCTACCCTGGAGGGGCTGTGAGCGTGACCCACCGCTAGTTCACCAGCACGGAAACCCCGCGCCTCCGCCAGGAGGGCTGGGGCTCCTCACAGGCTGAGAGCAGGGGAGCAAAGACGCCCGCTGTACACACAGCCCGGGGGACTCCTGAGGAGCGCAGGCACGCGGACGTGAGCGCATCAGACAGACCTCAGCCACGAGCACTCCGTGATACACCAGAACCACGTTCACACTGCCTTAGCAGCAGACAGCTCAGTGCACGTGAACCAAGCAAGCCACACAGGGCAGCGAGAGGGCAGGCGGTCGACACGCCGAGTCCACCGGGCCCGCAGGCTTCAGAAGAGGGGCCCGCCGCCCGGCACCCACGGGCCCGCCACAGTCAGAGCTTCCGGGGCCAGACTCCCAGGAAGGGACCAGCAGGGCCCCCAGGCCAAGCCGACCCCGACCCTCGGCCACCCTGAGGTGCTGCCACCTCAGGCCTGCGACTGGGCGCTTTTCAAAGAGAAACAGCGTCTCCTCCCACGGACAGCAAAGGGCAAACAGCGGCCCTGGAGGCCCCCCCCCACGACTGCCCGAGACTGGGAGCACACGGGGGGCGCTATTTACCTGTGTCCAGGCGCTTTCCCGGGGACCCCTCCTCCACCTCAGAGTCGCCGCAGGTGCTTCGCGACCTTTTTCTTGGCTGCAGAAGAGTCTCCAACCTCGGAAGGACTACAGACAAAAAGGTTTTGGTCCCTAGCTGAGGAGAAGTTGGCCGGGTCTCAGTGCTCTCGGCAGACTTGGGGGGGCTTACACTTTTCGGTTTGCAGAAGAGAACACAGGTGCGTCTGTTTGCATCGCTCGATGGCTCCGCCCCCGGCGCAGCGCCACTGCGGGCGAGGGTGGGCTCTGGAGAGTGTCCGCTTAGCAGCGCGCTCTGAGTGCAAGTGCTATGTGACTCATTACCAAATGTGACTCTTTTGGACAGTTTACTCTGCTCTGGGTGGAGTTCTACTGGGTTGAGGGTTGGTGGTTCTGAGTTAGGCTCCGAGTTTGAAGGAAGAGGTAATGCATCTGATGGTTCAAGTTTAGGGGGAGATTTATCTCCTGAAAAAATTATAAATAAAGTGATTTTTGAAAGCTGATAATTATCAAAGCTATCATAAAACTTACTATAATTGTGAAGTCCACCAAAATACTAATTCAATCAAGGAAACACAGCATCACACATAACTGTCTGCAAGCAGCCGCGGTTACTGTGTGCGCGTCCCTGACGCCCGGCCGGCGCCTGCACCCAGGGTCCAGAGGCTCCCTGAGACCACCGCACATGCGCCAGCCCAAGACATCATTCGAATTCATGACAGTCGCTGCAATCGACAGTCACTTACCTTGAGGAAGAAAAATATGTCACGTAACTAAGGGGGTCTAAGCGGGCATTCCCACAGTCCTGACCTGGTCCACAAGGTTAGCAAACAGAAGGAAACAAGCATGTGAATCTGATTTCTGACCAGGGCATTCTAAGTCGACGGCAAAGAACAGGGAGTGGTGAGTGGCTGCGAACACGCCAGGAAAGCCCCCCATCGGTTCTCAGACCGTGCCGCCTTCAGAAACGTTACAATCCAAGCTCGTTATTTTAAATCTGACTTGAAAGATAAAAACACAATCTTTGGAAAAAAGACTATCTTAATCTTAGCCTCTTTAGAAAGGCTTTTAGAAATTACAAAAAAAAAAAAACAAGTTGCTTGAGAGCCAGTGCATTAGCCCCGGGACTGGGTAGCTGGAGAGACCTGTCCTTGGAGGACGGGGTGGGCACGTCCTCTGGGATGAGCCACTGAGGCTGAGGCGGGCATCACGACGTGCAACACAGAGCAAGTGTAAGCAGCACATGCGATCCCACAGTCGTCTCTATCAGACAAAACCTGCAAATCCCCCCATCTATCTGAAACAACACAAGGTCACAGTTTTCAACTCAAAGTCATTTTGAAAGTGAGAAGCTACACAACTTCAAAGGTTCACTCAGGTCTCAGAGCACGTTTTGTGAATTCTCCCCACTGACGGTGAGATGGGCCGGCCAGGCTTGGCACCCAGGAGGGCAGCCGTGGTCAGGCTCCGCCCAGAGCTTTCAGACAAGCCTCGTGACACGGCTTGGAAAACGAGGAGACAGCCTTTCCTTGACCAAAGCCGTTAGAAACGTCAGTGCAAACACACGTGCAAGCTGGAAACACGTGGGCAGCTGGCAGGGCTCGAGTCCTGTTGACGAAGTTCCCACCCACTGCCCACGGCCGTGCGGGACACTGACCCGTGGGGGAGCTGCAGGCGGACAGAGTGAGCGCTGGACCCTCCCTGGGAGCCAGCCCCTCCTCCTTCCCTGGAGAGGTTTCCTCTCCCCACAACCCGGGGCCCCACAGGGGCTCTCGAGCTGACCTGATACCCAAGCTGCTGGCATCCGCCTCTGTCTCCACCTCAGCAGGGGACCCGCACTGCCCCGGAGCTGCCTCGCCCTCCGTGGAGGACGCCCCTCCCAGGGCCCCCACCAGCAGTGGGCCAAGACGACGGCCGCCCCATCCCAGGCCTGGGCGCTCCTGACAGGGCAGCTGCCCCCAGCACACAGGCCCTGAACCCCGCAGCCCGCGGCCCCCTCTGTGCGCACACTCTGCCTACACCAGCCACGAGGGGGGTTCATCAGAGGGGCGCCTCACTCCTCCCGAAGACGACGCCGTGGCTCGGGGCTCCGAGGCTGCCAGGGCGGCTAACAGATGTGTCCCGGGTGTCCACAGCCTCACGACGGCGGGGGTCACGGCAGAAGGCGCTCAGGTGACCCAGCGCAAACCACCCCCACACCAGCTGCAGGCCCCTCACGGGCCGCGGACTCCAAGCCTGGGTGTTCTCATTCGTCAGATGGGAACAGACAAGACGGTGCCCGCCATCCGGCGGCCCACAGAGCAGGTGCTGGCCAGGGCTGCTGGGGTCTGTCCTTGGGGACCACACACTAGACCTACATCCCCGCGATCACTGGTTGCTAACACACCACTCAGCTGCTCGGGAGAAACATTCCGGGAACGTCTGGAATAAACGCCGTGTTCGCGGCATAAACGAACGCAGAGCCTCAGGACGCATCAACGTGAAACCTGGCATCTGGAGTCCCACTCGGGGGAGCTCACGACGCACAGATCAGAGTGGGCCCCGCCCAGGGCACCCCACACCACCATCCACACCCCAGGCACTGACCTCCCATGAGATGCTTCCAAACCAAAGCTGCACATGGACCAGGGACCCAGCCTGGAGCCTCACTGGACACCCTGCCGCCATCTCTCCCGAGTCGGAGCACCCCCTCTCCTGACTCGAGTGTGACCTCTTCATCCAACCTCAGCTGCGCTGGTCCCAGCAGCCCCTACCCCTCTGGGGAAGGAGAGGACCCAATCCTGAGCAGTGAAGACAGAGCCTCGACCTGAGACTAGACCGCAAGTGCGGCAGCGGGAGGCAGACACCCCTCCAAGGCCCACGGCCACGCCGTTCGGGCCCCCACTGCTCAAGGAAACCAACCTGGAAACTGAAGACCTGCCTGCAAGGCTCCCCACTGACCACGGGAAGGTCATGGCTGCCACCCCTCCGGCCTGCCCCGAGCCTCCTTGTCAGGGTTTCCAGTGGAAACCCCGGGAGCATCAAATCACAACTAAGGCGTTCAGAAGCCACTGCCCTTTCAGGCGTGATGGACGATACTGAGTGATTTCTGCCCCAGGACCATTCCCAAGCACACTGCTGCACTCCACACGCGGCCGTCTCCGCGGTCCGCACCGACCACTGTTCACAGACACCCCCCAGCGCTGATGCCTGTCTCCTCCCTGGGGGCACCCCCACCATGCCGCTGGCCAGCCACCTCCACCACACCGCTCCTCCCACACGCCCCTTCCAGCCGGCCCCACTCAGACCACCACGCTGGCTTCCTCTAACGTGAGCCCAGCCCCAGAAGCAGCATGAGGGGCCCGCGAGGACACCCGCATAGCGGGAGAACTCAGAGGAGCTGCCCCACTGCCGGGGCGGCCCGTTCTCCCCCAAGAAGGGAGACGCACACCCTCACCCCAAGGGGCAGAGGGGGCAGCAAGGGTGGCTGGCAGGAGGGGCCGCCCTACGCCCTGAGAACCCCGAGGGCACAGGGGGGCACAGCTGGAGAGCCCAGCGAGGCCCGGCTGCCAAAGGGCTGCTCGGAACCAAACCCACAGGCAGGGCCAGTGTGCTGACGGCAGGGAGGCCCCGGACTCTACAGTCCAAGCGCGAGTCCTGCCCCCGAGCAGGGACACTCCAGAGCCTGCAGCTGGCACACGGCCACCCAGGCAGAGGACAGCACAAGGGGCCCCGCCCCACCGCATGGCCACCTTCTCCGGGCAGAGAAAGCTTGGGGATCCAGGTCCTACCCGCTGCTCCTCAGGCAGCTGGACCGCAGGACACCACCAGACCAGAGCGGTCCACCCGCTCACGGGCACCACAGAGCGAGACATGGCATTACTGCCAGGACACGGCAGGGCCGCAAGGCCGGCACATACCCGCAGAGACCTCGGTCCTTTTCAAAGGGTGAGCGGTAGAGCAGCTAAGTCCTTTCACCAACCACTTTGTTGTTCTTATTTGGACAAAGTCGTAAAGATTCAGAAAGACCACACACAGCTGCTAAGGGCCGTGCAGGGAGGGAGCCTGACCCCACAGCCTGTGCTGCTGCCTGAAACGCCCAACTCTCAAGTGAGGAGAGGAGGGCAGGAGGGGGCAACCCTCCACCCGCCCAAAGGGCACCTGAAGGGCGCCTTCAGGAGCCCAGGCTGAGCCCGGGGCTGTCCCCGGGGAGAGGCCCCCACACGCGTCCCACCCACAGGGGCACAGGGCCACTGGAGGGCCCTGCTGCCTTGCACGCCTGGGAGAGGAGCTGAGGCGGTCCTCCCCCCGCAGCCTCGCCGGGTCACTGGGCACCTGCTGGGAGACTCTGCCCCACATTCCCGCCCCGGCACACGGCCGCGCCTGCCGGCACACCAGCCCCTCACACTCCAACCGCCCTGCACGGCTGTGGACCACCTGAACCATGCTTGAGAAACAAATCTCATTTCACCCCCAATGTTTTTAAGTGGCCAAATGCGGCGCAGACAGGACTACCCCAGCCTCAGCCCGGAGCGTCTCCGAGCGCTTACCTTCCTCCGGGGCCTCCTGCCCCCGCGGAGCACCGTCCTCTTCTGAGCCTGCAGTACCTGACTCCGCGGCTGGGGGCTGGCTGTGCTGCTGGCTCAGCTTGCTCCGCAGGACGGCGATCTCCTTCTTCAGCAGCTTGGCCCGTTTGCTCCGTGACCCACTGGACTTCATGGCGCACGTGAGGTCCAGCATGTCCAGTAGCTCCCTCAGCTGCTCCTCCAGGACCATGTGGGCTCTGTTGGCCGGGTTCAGCAACCTGTCCACTGGAGGCAGAGACACGGCCATCAGCCGCCACATGGGCGCCGCCAACCTGAGACCTCCTCACCAGGGATCCCAGGGCCCTACCCTCGCATGGCGCCTACCGGCTGGGCACCACTGACAGATACAGAAGCTGGGCTGCGCCCGGGGACACTGAGCCCTCCCACCGAGACCAGGCACCCAGGCAAAGAAAGGCCGGAAAGAGGTCCAGACTCGCCAGGGGCACCAGCTCGGGGCCACGTGCGTCTGAGCCTGAGTCTCTGTCCCAGGTTGTTATGTGGCTTTTTTTAAACTGGGCTGCAAAGTTCACAGGTAATTCGGACTTTGGGGTTTAAGAAATATCCTCAACAAAATTTCAATCTCAGCCAAACACCAAAACGTATGAAGTGGACTACCTTGAACCTGTGAGAGGCGGCTAAGAAACCGAGTGAGTCTACAGAGTCCCCTGCAAATAGAACCGGGACAAAACCCACAGCAGCGCGGCCGCCAGACACGGAGACGCCTCTCGCCCCACAGGAGCCTCTCCCTAAAGGACCCGCCTCATCATGAGAGCAAGGCGCCAGTACAGGGAACCAAGTAAGAACGCCACAGACAGGACGGCTCACAGCAAGAAATCCCATCTCATCCGGAAGCCCCTCAGGCAGAGAACACCGCGGGGAGGGGCCTGGGGCCGCCCAAGCACACAGGGGACACAACCGCACTTCGCGCCCCAGTCCATCCTTCGTGAAAACCTGGGCGCAGAAATGGACGCAGAGACTCACGGTGACTCGCCCAGCCACTTCCTGCAAGGCTGGCACCCCTTCCCGACCCAGAGCGGGGAGGGGGTAGGTCCGCTTCCGAGAGCCAGCGGACACCGCGTCCCTCCCGAGGCCGCCTCGTGAGGTGGGCAGGGACCCCGGCAGGGAGGGCCTGCACCTGTTCCCTGCTCCCTCGCAAGGGGCTTCCTCTGCCACAGGACGTCCTCACAGGCCCCAGGCCCACCTGCGCACACAGCCCGAGCAACACTGCTCCCTGGTCTGTATCAGGGCGACCTGCTGTCCCACTCGGGCCACGGCTCACGTGCCTCTCAAGCGGGCACCTGAAACGTGGATGCTCTCAGCAAAGGTGCGCTGAGTCTAAGATACACGCTACATGGCAAACAAAGGAGGAGAAGCCAGTGAAAGCAGCCCTGTCATTCCTGTGTCACTTTCACGTTAAAATCACAATCGTCAGGTGTACTAGGTTAAAGATATGATGCAAACACAAGTCCTCAGGAGGCTCCTAGGAAACCTCAAGCCAGCGTGCAGCTCGCATCCCGCCTCCTGAGCCTGCACTCCAGCATCAGGGAAAGTGGCCCCCCCACCTGCTCCTGGACGGCCGTGCTCACCCTCGTCCCAGGAGAAAGGCCGCCGAGGGGCCGGGGGCGGCCGCTCGGGCAGGTGCATCCCCGAGGCCTCGTCGAAGCCGACACTGTCCGCCTGGCGCCGGGCCTGCCTGAGCACCACGCCGCCCTGGTCACGCAGCCGCACGGCGGCCCGGTAGAACACCGTGTCCTTGGCGTTGTACTTCATGCAGTTGTCCACGATGAGGTCAAAGTCCTCTTCCAGCTCCCTGAGTGTCCGGTACCCCTGTGCTTCCAGCCGCTTCCGCATTGTGGCAAAGTCCATGGGGTGTTTGATGTGATCCAGATAATCCGGGACCTGGTTTCAGGGAACAAAGCAACCATTCACAGACACAACCAGAGTCACACACTCCACGTAACCAGGACGCCGGTCGTGTACACACACACACACAGCCCACTCCTCTGGCCAGACATGCACACACCGGAAGGGGTCCTCCACATCCCCTGGGTCACTGCAGACCCGAGGGAGGCCGGCTCAGGAGGCGAGGACACCTACCTCCTTCAGGCTCACTGGCTGGGCAAATATGCGGGCCGGGTCCTTCTCCTGCAGCTGGTCCAGCACCGAGCGCAGCAGCACAGTGAGTGGAGTCAGCCGCAGCTCCAAGGCCATCTGCTCCACCTTCACCTGGGGGCCAGGGCACCAGGGCTCAGCGCCCGAGGGGACGCGCCCTCTGAGGAGCCACCTCCCACCTCAAGGGCGCAGCACCGTACAGGGGCCGATGGAGGTCCACATTAAAGGCACAAGCATACGATATCCCCCTCCTGCTCACACCTCCTGGGACCCGCTGGACACCACAAAGACCCCACCCCAGCCAGTCTCCTTCATGGCAGAGATCGGTGTCAGCCCGTAGAGCCACCAGCACCCCTCACCAGAGAGGACCACTCAGAGGAAAGCAGGGGCAAGGACTGTGGGGCCCAGCACAATCTGCCCCTTCCCGGGACGCCCCGCCCCTTCCCGGGACGCCCCGCCCCTTCCCGGGACGCCCCGCCCCTTCCCGGGACGCCCCGCCCCTTCCCGGGACGCCCCGCCCCTTCCCGGGACGCCCCGCCCCTGCAGCCTCACCTGCTCCCGCTTGAGCTTCTCGCGCTTGCGCAAAAGCTCGATGAGCAGGCGGGCGCGCTCCAAGTCGTGCCGCAGCCGCTGCCAGTACTTGAGCTTCTCTTTGGCGGCTTGAATCTCCTCGTCGTTCTCTCTCTGAGAAGAAGAATGGAGTCGGCCTTGTCCCCCACACAGACACACACGGGTATGGCTCCGCGGCTCAGCCCCTCGCCTCCTCCCCGGGGAGCCTCCTCCCCGGACGGGGGACGAGCTCGCCCGTCGCTGGTTCATCTCCAGGCCAGCGCTGCGGCTAGGATGGGGCCAGGCAGGGAGAGCGCCGGGCCAGGGCGCCGAGTGCTTCCGCCTGCACCCCACCGCCAGTGCCCGCGCCCCGGCCTCGCTCCCGGCCCTCCCCGAGCTCTGCCCAGGGCCTGGGGTCCGCAGAGCCTCCTGGAGGGGCTCAGGGCTGCCCGCCCCCAGCCCCAGGGGCCCACCCTCCCACCGCTGCACGGGCCGGCCTCTCACCGCACCTGAAGGCTGTCCCTCCACAGCTCCTCCCACACCCCCCACTAAGGCTCCAGTCGGGAGTCTGGGGCCCTCCCAGTCAAGGCCACTCGGAAGCCGAGTCCAGCCTCACGGCATGAGGCTCCCCTTCCCTGCCGCCGTGCCGCCGCCGTGCCGCCGCCGCCACCACCGCCACAGGCCTGCTCCGGCTGCAGCGGCGCAGGCACCACTTTATGGAACGCTCTGCTCTCCTCTGCCCCTGGGGCCCACCTCCATCCAGAGCGAGCTGTAACAGGGCAGCCATCTGGCTGCGTCCGCGGCTCCCAACCCCTATCCCAGTGCAAACCCTGAACGCTGGCAGCAGGGAGCACTCTGCTCTGAGAGGATTGACCCTGACTAAGGCTGACGCTGCGTTCCAGGACCTCAGGGTTTGAAGGCAAAAAACCTGTGGCCAGAGTTGCAAGGCCCCTCTCTCTCTACTGGGGAAGGCAGCAGAGGGGCCCACCCAGGAGGCCGGGCACAGGGAAGGAGCCGGGCCTGAGTCTTCCCTCTACCGGCATCCTCCAGCTCTACCGGATTCCAATCACTGGCTTGTTTTTACATTATTTAAAATTCTCAGACATCAAACAGGAGTTAACAGTAACATCAGCTGTATAAACAAGGCCAGTAAATACATTAAACAGTGGGCTCAGAAAACCAAATTCCCTGCAAGCATCTGAAATCATCTCGTCCATCAGTTTGAAACAGACACTGAAAATATCAGCTCCAAGGACGTTTAGCCTGGTGGCCCACGAGACACAGGAAAGCACTTAAGTCCCCAGAAACCCCTGGTACCCACCTGCTGTGCCCACCACTGGCTGCAGGACCACAGGTCCTGCCTCCGACACAGTGGCCCCGCCAAGCAGGAACCTGCGGGGAGGACCTGGCCAAGCCTCACGCCTCTTGTGTACAGAAGGGCCTGCCTTTCTGACTCTACACGAGCAGTCTTTAATTCCTACGTGAAACCAATCCGGGAAGGCTCCATACACTGGGGGAGTACTGCAGTCATTTCTGGTTTCAAACAGCTATCAAGAGAGCTCTGAGAAGACTGTCTGCAACCCAGCCGTCGTTCACCCGCGGAAGGAGGGGGGCACACCCAGTGCCTAGAAGTGAGAGACAGAGCCCCCCCAACCCCACAAGACCAACACCAACCGAGTCAGACAGCACCCCGCCTGGGGACAGAGCAGGCCAGCTCTGCAGCGTGAGGACCCCGCACATCAGGCCGACTCCCAGGGCACAAGCAAGGGTGGGAGACCCTGAGGGACAGCCATCTCGCCCTGCCAAGCCGCCAGCAGCAGTGGTGTGGACAGCCAAGAGGCCCTGCCCCAGCTCAGCAGGACAACCAGCTGTCCGAAAGCCCCTGGAAAGCGAACGGGGGACGCCCTCCCACCACAGGACGCGTCAGGGGGAGCTGACGGACATGAGCATTCGAGGGCGGGTGGGACAGGAGCCGCGCCCCCCAGCCCAGCACATGCCCGCAGGCCTCCAGCCTGCTCTGCAGGACGGAACCACCACGGGAACCTGCAGAGGCCAGGGCTCCATGGGCCCGGGAGAGACCACCGAGGGGCCAGACCACTGCAGAGGCAGGGGCCAGGAGCACCCAGCAACCGAAGCGCCTCATCCCGTCCAGCCCAGCACATCCGTCTGTCTGTCCATCCCTGACTGGAAGGTCTGCCGTGAGAGAGAAGGGCTGCACCTAGCCTCTCCCAGGGCCCAGTTCAGGGCAGGCGCCCAGACACAGACGAGTGAGTCAGGTTAAACACTGCTGCTGCTGCTAAGTCACTTCAGTCGTGTCCAACTCTGTGTGACCCCACAGACGGCAGCCCATTTTTCCACAGTTCATTGTGATCCACACAGTCAAAGGCTTTGGCATAGTCAATAAAGCAGAAATATATGTCTTTCATTACCTCCAATTAAAAATAAATTTTAAAAATAAAGTTCTTAAATTGAGTGCATAATTACCTGGAGAGCTATTTAAAATGTGGATTCCTAGATATTTCCCTCTGATTTTGATTCAGGATGACTGGTAGTAGGACCCAGGAATCTTCACTTTTGATAAATTTCCAAATGATTCTACTGTAGGTGTTCACAGAGAAAATCTTAAAAACACTGAATAAATACTAGACTACTCATCCCCCAGAAAATTACCTTGAGTCAGCCAGAAAATTGCACTGCTGCTGCTGCTGCTGCTAAGTCACTTCAGTCGTGTCCAACTCTGTGTGACCCCATAGACGGCAGCCCACCAGGCTCCCCCATCCCTGAGATTCTCCAGGCAAGAATACTGGAGTGGGTTGCCATTTCCTTCTCCAATGCATGAAAGAGAAAAGTGAAAGTGAAGTCGCTCAGTCTGTCCGACTGTTAGCGACCCCATGGACTGCAGCCCACCAGGCTACTCCGTCCATTGGATTTTCCAGGCAAGAGTACTGGGGTGGGGTGCCATTGCCTTCCCCGGAAAATTGCACTGATGGGTATTTATTGTTCTAGGACTAATTTTACTTAACTGCAAAATTTTAAAAACAATTTAAAATTATCTTGGTAAGGTGCGACCCTCTAAAAGCTCTAAAAGGAAAAATAAAGGCACTTACATACAAGGTATATGATATTGGCTACCATTCTAAGTCATGCACTTCAACCATCAGAGCAATTTAAAATAGTTTAGCAAAGTTTTCTCATGAGCACTGCCCCAAAGTGTTATGCAAAGTTGTCATTTAAAATCATATAATGATCCCAAAATACTCTTATGGGTGTGGGGCCTGGTGCCATTCTAAATTTTGAGACATTCCTTTCTTTCATTAACAGACTGCTGGTGACTATATAACATCCAGTTGAATACTAGCAGAGGGGTACTCTTTCTGCCCCCTTCTGATGCCTATGTCAGAAGCTTTCTCTATCTCCTTTATACTTTAATAAAACTTTATGACACAAAAAATAAATAAATAAAATCATATAATGATTTCCTTTTAGAATCAATTTAATAACTGGCATAGAAGGTTAAATCTCTAGAACTTTACTAATGAATTATCTATTGAATTGATCATAGATGTCTATTAACAATCAGCAGACTAATCATTTTGACAATAATACTTCTGTCTTCAGTTTGATAGTTTTTTTTGGTCTAGTGAGCAGTCTTTATTATGAGTTTTGACGTCAATATGATAGTGCTAATAGCAAAAAAATAAAGTACTTGCATTTACTCTGATCATAAGCTAATACACAAGACCTTTAAACTTTTCAGTTCAATTCCATGAATAAGTATTGAGTGGTTACTGTGTGTAAGTTGTTACTAATACCAGGTACTGTGAGGGAGGGGATACACCCATGAGTAATCAGCAGCTGTAAAAGGGTAGAAAGGTTCATAATATTTGTATTGTGCATTTGCTGGGGTTTATCCATAAGTTTCTACTGCAGATTCCCTGAACTCCCTTCTGATGTTAACTGTTTGTTTCCACTTGCAGGGTCCACTCCCAACGCTAATACTTCAGATACCCAGGAATGGACAAGTAGGGGAGTGGGATGGAAATAGCTTCATTGGTCATCTTCAACAATGTCTCCTATTTTCCTGTTTTCTGTTGTCCTGACCTGTTGACTCTAGTGGTATTCCTTATTCCAGACTATTTCCCCTGGACTTCAGACTACCATTGTTTCTGCCTTCCTTTTGACCTGGTGTCTTTCTACTTCTCTGTCGGTCTGATACCTATTTGTCTGTTTTTTTTTTTTTTGACTCTTGGCCCAATCAGACTCCTGATATCTCTGTCTTGTCCATTCATCTACTCTTTCACCAGCCCTTGGTACACATTGCTATCTACCTTTCCCAGCAACTTACCCAGACCAATTGAGCCCACACCAGCGTATGCCCAACTGCTGCTAGTGTCCAGTGTACTCTTGATTAAAAACAGCTTACGGTAAAGGAAGCAATGAAGTAAATAAAGCTATTTATATGTTTAAAATAACTAGAATTAAACATTCTAGGACCTAGAGACATACAGAGTGAAGAAAGTCAGAGAAAATTATTGTATATTAGCACATATATGTGGAATCTAGAAGAGTGGTACAAATAGGTGAATCTATTTGCAAAGCAGAGATGGAGATACAGATGTAGAGAACATGGACATCAAGGGGGAAACAGGATTGGGGTGGGATGAATTGGGAGACTGAGATTGACATATATACCCTGCTATATGTAATATGGGCTTTCCTGGTAGCTCAGTGGTAAAGAATCTGTCTGCCAATGCAGGAGATGCAGGTTGCATTGGGACGATCCCCTGGAGAAGGAAATGGCAATCCACTCCAATATTCTTGCCTGGGAAATCCCACAGACAGAGGAACCTGGGGGCCTACAGTCCATGGGGTCACAAAAGAGTCAAACATGACTTAACAACTAAACAACAACAGTATAAAAAATAGATAACTAACGAGAACCTACTTTTAGCTCAGGTAACCTAAATGGGAAGGAAATCCAAAAAAAGAGGGGATATATGTATACATAAAGCCGATTGATTTTGCTCTACAACAGAAACTAACACAATATTGTAAAGCAAGTACACTCCAATAATTTCTTTTTATTCTAAATGTTAGGAGATAAACCTAGAATAATCTTTTGTTAGAGTATAAGACATGGGACATAAAAATTAATGGAATGCATCACATCATAGGTATCAATCAGTTGAGAAATATTTGAGTGCCCACCACTGGCAAGGCATTGTACTTCAGATGATCTCTAGTGACTGGAATAGGTTTCCCTTTCAATGAATAAACAAGGTAGCAGAAGATATTCCTTGGGGAGATTGTTAAGAAAAATTCCACAAAGAAATAAGACCAAAAAGGGCTGCAAAATCAATTCCACCAATGCCATAGCAATTAAAATGACAGATCTGAACTTACTTCTGACTGAATTGGTTGATAGCATATTTCAGCAGGGCTTGGAAAACCAGTTTGGTGTTTTAGATAATCTGAGAGAGGTGACTTTCATTTTGTCACGTGGGAGTACCAAGAGTCCAGTTCCTCATTCCAATCCACTCCATGTTTATGAAAGTTCATTAGCTGGAACAATAAAAAGGAAAAAATGTCAGTGCAGGAAGTCATCCAATCCTGATAAGTTGACACGTAGAATAAAGTTGATGGTGTTATTCATCGCTAAGGCAGTCCTGATTAAGGGTTATACGTGTGTACAGTTGGAGGAGGGACAGGCAAAGGGGAATATAGCTCAGTAAAGTGAAAGAGAGCTGATGTATTCAGAGCTTACATTGCTAGAGGTGAGATCAGTTACCTACTTGCAACTGAAATTTCAAACTTCTGCTGAGCAGGGACCTGCATGGACAAATGGTGACTGATAGTTGGAAAAATCAGCAGACATCTTAAATTTTATGCTCAAATGAATGAACAATGAACCAGGAGACTAAGTCCAGTTTTCAGCTGCTGGTAATTTTTACCTTTTTATTTAAAATCACAGCACCTTTTTCAATTAATGCCTATGTGACTGTGACTTACTACAATGAAACCAGCAACTACACTTCAGTAGAGACATGCGAATGTGGTGTTTATGGCTTAGCCTCACCAGTGGCTAATGCTATGGGGGTGGTAGGCATCCCTAGGAACAATAACTACCAAGCTTGTGACTACAACACTGAGTTTGCCTATACTAAGAAGCCCTGGATTGCGCTGATAGAAAGAGGTAATTGTACATTTTCAGAAAAAATTCAAACAGCGGGCAGAAGAAATGCTGATGCTGTTGTGATTTACAATCTTCCAGAGACTGGCAACCAGACGATACAGATGGCAAATTTCGGTAAGAACCAATTCCCAAGGAGGGTTAATGTCTTTGTTTATCTTAAAATGGTATTTCTATCTAGAATGGTTCTAGGATCTGCCAATGAGACTGTTAAACAAGTATATTTTTAATTTTTTTGCCTGGCACTACTCTTGAGTTACTTTACTATTAATATTTGGAAAAATTTGTTTCAAGAACAAAAGCAATTCAGGAAGTGGTTCCTGTTTTCCTTCATGATATTCTTAGCTCTATTAGTTTTCTCAGTGCATATTACATAATTGCTTTTTAATAAATATGCCTTTACCTGTAAACATTAAAGAAAATATAAATGTTTTAATTTCATTCTTAATTTGTTCTTTTCATTTTGATTCAGGGTTGTATGTATTCAAGTATGCAGTAACTGCAAAACTGATTCATTATTATGATCAAACAGTAGCATGTTTTAAGTGTTCAAAATGTTTACAGAAATGAGAATTCAACTATCTGCTGTATGCATGTGAGATTTTAATATTTGTGGGACTAATACGTATAAAACTACTCTGTAAGAAACATTATACATTTAAAATGGTATGGCTGAAATTGGATATCTCTGTAATTCACACCAAAAGTAAAGATTTCCCCTAAAAATGTTTACTTATGACTCAAGTAAATATAATTATCTAATATATTAACTTTGTAAAGGAATTTACTTCTTAGAACTACTGTTCTTATTTTATTTTGTAAAAAATGCCAGTTTTGAAATAAATGGTTTTAAACCAGTGAAGAAGTAGACTTCTGAAACAAGTCTTCTATACTTTAGATGGATATAGGTATTTTCGACCCCAGTTCAGTTCAGTCGCTCAGTCATGTCTGACTCTGCAACCCCATGGACTGTAGGCTGCCAGGCTCCTCCATCCATGGGATTTTCCAGGCAAGAATACTGGAGTGGGTTGCCATTTCCTTCTCCAGGGAGTCTTCCTGACCCAGGGATCGAACCCAAGTCTCCCTCATTACAGGCAGACAGTTTACCATCTGAGCCACCAGGGAAGCCTTGGCCAAAGGAAAAAAATCATTTCAAACAGAGTAAGATCTGGTTGAATGCAATATCAGGATAATTAGTATTCTCACCACCAAATTTTGTGTTTGAGAAAGTTAATGTAAATTAAATCAACCAGATTTCAAAATTGTAAGAAAAAAATCAAATTTGTGTTGAGTAGTAGAATGATTGAAACATCCAGGTTGTGTACATACAATATGGCAATTTGGTACTAATGTTTGAAAACTAAGCTGCTTGTTTCTCTGGGTATTGAAAAACCAGGTAACATGGTCTTTAGCAGTATAAAGTTGTTGTAAATGTACAAAACTCTACTTGCTACTTTCATAACATATGCTGGACATCACCAGAACCCAAGTATTCACATTGTTTTTTCTTCTGAAGTTAAGAGTACTCCATAAGCATTCCCTGTGTTTGTATATTTTTACAGATGATGTTTATTCTTGTAAAAATAAAATGAGGCAGCTTTCTGTTGAAAATTAGGAGTTAAACCTCTTCTAAGGAAGCTATGTGCTCTGTTTCAAATGAGAGACTCTAAGTATTCAAGGTTTCCTTTTACATGGACAGTCACATTCTGCTGTTTACTCCCCTGGTTTATTTATCATAATTTTTTAACTAAAGTATAGTTGATTTACAATGTTGTATTAGTTTCCATGTGTACAGCAAAGTGGTTCAGTTATACACACACACACATATATGCTATATAGTAGGTCCTCATTGGTTATCAATTTTATACATAGTAGTGTGTATATGTTATTCCTGAAATTCCTAATTTATCTTTCCTCCCCACCTTTCCCCTTCAGTAACCATAAGTTTGTTTTGATGTCTGTGAGACTGTTTCTGTTTTCTAAATCCTCTGGTTTTCTAAAAGTATAAACAGTATCAGACTAAAAACATGAAGGGCCAACTACTGGAAAGTAGGTGCCCAGCTATTGAATTTAAAAGATTGCCAAAACAGTAAATATCTCAAAAAGGCATGCACAGTCATTTGAGTATATGTCTCTGAGTACAAAGCAATTACATTTATCATTGAATATATAATACCAATATAATCAAGGCTATGTGGTCAAAAACATTTGTAAAAACTACAGCATTGCTCCCATTTTAAAATAAGCACATGGGGAAAGATAGCATTATCACAGTGATCGTAATAGTTAATATTTATTGCCATTTAATATATGTCAGGCACTGTTTTGGGGTCTTTATTTTAACTAATGAATGGTGATCTTTAACACTGAATGATCCCAACCCCCCAAAATTAAAATTGTAAGTTTAGTGTTTTGCAGTTATAAGACCTGTCAGCTAGTGTGTCATTGGAGTTCTTCCTTCCTAGAAATTTCTCTTAGATAGAAACTATTACGTAATGCAGTTGACAAACAACAAACATTAGGAATTGTGTGGATATGAAAAGTCAATGATCAGCCCCTAGACCATTAAAAACGGAGTCATTATTATATAACCTAAGCCAAAATTGTGTTTGTTTTTGCTATCTTTCATTTGTGTGTGTGTGTGTGTTTCCAGGCACAGAGCATGGGAGAACAACTCCTGCTCCTTCTACAAAAGCTCTAGGCTTTACCTTCCATCACCTTATCTTTTATCAGCCCTGAAAACCACCTTTTCAGAAAACCACACTCTACTCCCCTCAGGGCTGTAGCACCCTTTCACTTCCTTGGTTCCTACTACCTCTTCATTCCTTCAGTCTCATTTTCCATGCTAGGCCTCCCTAGCCTTTCCATAATGCTGTGCCTCTTTATGTCTTATTGATATCAACACCCTCCAACCAGAATAGCAACAGACCTGTAGTTTTAAAAGTTGGATTTATTACTTACTGCAGCAAAAGGGGAATACATACCATCAAAAACAGTGGGGCTTTAGAAAGGATTTCTAGGATTTGGGCTTGCTTCAGATGACTCAGGGGAGGATTTATGGAAACAGGCCTTTGACCAGACATCCCAGTTTGCCTGAGACAGGAATTTCCTGGATTCTGGGTCTTGCAGTGCTAAAGCCAGGAAATTCTTGGGAAAACCAAGCTGAGTATGTCACTCTAGCTGGCATTGTTCTGGATTTGGGTGCTGTCAGAAAGTAGGGCGTAATTCTGTGATTGGATTTCTAAATAAACCTTATTTGTAAGTTCAGTTCAGTTCAGTCGCTCAGTCGTGTCCGACTCTTTGCGACCCCATGAATCGCAGCACGCGAGGCCTCCCTATCCGTCACCATCTCCCGGAGTTCACTCAGACTCAGGTCCATCGAGTCCGTGATGCCATCCAGCCATCTCATCCTCGGTCGTCCCCTTCTCCTCCCGCCCCCAATCCCTCCCAGCATCAGAGTCTTTTCCAATGAGTCAACTCTTCGCATGAGGTGGCCAAAATACTGGAGTTTCAGCTTTAGCATCATTCCTTCCAAAGAAATCCCAGGGTTGATCTCCTTCAGAATGGACTGGTTGGATCTCCTCGCAGTCCAAGGGACTCTCAAGAGTCTTCTCCAACACCACAGTTCAAAAGCATCGATTCTTCGGCGCTCAGCTTTCTTCACAGTCCAACTTTCACATCCATACATGACCACAGGAAAAACCATAGCCTTGACTAGGCGGACCTTAGTCGGCAAAGTAATGTCTCTGCTTTTGAATATACTATCCAGGTTGGTCATAACTTTTCTTCCAAGGAGTAAGCGTCTTTTAATTTCATGGCTGCAGTCACCATCTGCAGTGATTTTGGAGCCCAAAAAAATAAAGTCTGACACTGTTTCCACTGTTTCCCCATCTATTTCCCATGAAGTGATGGGACCGGATGCCATGATCTTCGTTTTCTGAATGTTGAGCTTTAAGCCAACTTTTTCGCTCTCCTCCTTCACTTTCATCAAGAGGCTTTTTAGCTCCTCCTCACTTTCTGCCATAAGGGTGGTGTCATCAGCATATCTGAGGTTATTGATATTTCTCCCGGCAATCTTGATTCCAGCTTGTGTTTCTTCCAGTCCAGCGTTTCTCATGATGTACTCTGCATATAAGTTAAATAAGCAGGGAGACAATATACAGCCTTGACGTACTCCTTTTCCTATTTGGAACCAGTTTGTTGTTCCATGTGCAGTTCTAACTGTTGCTTCCTGACTTGCATACAGATTTCTCAAGAGGCAGGTTAGGTGGTCTGGTATTCCCATCTCTTTCAGAATTTTCCATAGTTTATTGTGATCCACACAGTCAAAGGCTTTGGCATAGTCAATAAAGCAGAAATAGATGTTTTTCTGGAACTCTCTTGCTTTTTCCATGATCCAGCAGATGTTGGCAATTTGATCTCTGGTTCCTCTGCCTGTTCTAAAACCAGCTTGAACATCAGGGAGTTCACGGTTCACATATTGCTGAAGCCTGGCTTGGAGAATTTTGAGCATTACTTTTATTTGTAAGTAGGGAAGACTAATCTGAACCAGCAGATAATTGATAAAGAAGTAATTGTCACTCATGTTTGTCACAGTGGGAGATGTTTGGTCATTTTTGTGCCTTGGATGCTGTTCACATTTTGACTGGATTCAGACATAATTACAGAATGGTCTTTTCTTTGTCTTGATCCATCATGGGTACAGAATGAACTTCTCTACTATTGATGCTCTGTGAAATTATTTATGTTCAATAAGAAAACACCAAGTCCTGATTGTTAGTACCAAGCCAGGTCCCAGATATCAGGGGCTGCTTGTCTCTTTCTCATCAACAACACACTATGTCTATGTCTTTACTGCTGTGCAAATACATTATCTCCTCCCATTTTATGTATCAGCGCTTCCCCACCCCCCTATACCCTGCCTTCAAAGTCCCCAAGAAGCCCAAGAGATGTTTCTGCACCCCTTACCTCTCAGGGTTTCATGATATGGATACAGAATGTCTTTACTCTTGGGCCCAATTCATTCATAGCCCCACTACTAGCAGAATCCTTTTGCTGATGGGGACAACTTCAGTCTGAGACATGCTCTCACTGAGGAAGAATGGTGTATAGCCCAGTACAGCTTTAATTCTAAGTTTCCCAGTTTGCAGTGTATTTGGATTTGCATTTTGATGTGACTGGAAATAGAAAGATATGTTTATGGTATCCTTAAGTAATTATGTAACTTCTTAACAACCCTTTCCAAATATTTTGGAGACATCTATCTATCCAGTTGTCCCAGATGTGTAAGAAAAGGCAGGACTCCTCAGTTATTAATGCAGAATGAATTAATTAATTCTGAGTGAATACGTTAAGTATTGGCTTTCTGACCAAACAGGTTTTTTTGAAAGTTAAACATGCTATTAATAGGTTAATTGCCCTAAGAAGCAATTAGATTTGAATGTATTGTAGTTTATTTCAGCAAAGTCAGTAATTTGAGAGGGATAAAATGGTTCTTTATCTATTTGACTATGTTCAACGAAATGGATTACAGGGTGATGTCTATAGTCTTTCAGAATCCCCCAAAATCACCAATTCCCAAGCAGTTATGTGCATGGAAGGAAGAGTTTCATCAGAACAGCAAACTCACATGTTTTAGAAAAATGTTTTCCTAGAAATGAAGGGGTAAATTAAAAATATAGTATATAAATGAAATGAGAAAATGATAAAAACTTAATAAGGCTTAGACTCTGATACACACACACACACACACACACACACACACACACACATATATATATATATATGGGTGTGTCTTTAATTCAAGAAAATGAATCACTTCCACTTCAAATGAATCTCAAATCTGCCTGGTACCATCTCCAAGACTTCATCCTCAGACCTCTGCAGTAACTTTCTAACTCATCTCTCTGCCTCTCTTGTCCCCGTCTAAGCCCACTACCCACTCTGAAGCCAAAGTGGCTTTTGAGAAAAAAACCAAACCATACCTTGTTTAAAACCCTTCAGTAGCTTCCCATGGCGCTTAGAGTACATTCAGACACCTTTCCATGTCCTCACCTGGCCATGAATCACCTGGCTCGTGCCCACCACTCTGACCTCATCTCCTCTCACCTCCCCGCACACCACCCCCTACACTGAGCTCCAGCCACACAGGGCCCCTTTCAGGCCCTCAGTCCCAATAAACCATTCCCTGCCTTGAGCCTGAAAGTACTTGAAAGAACCCTCTTCTTTACACTCCCACATCTCATTAAGCATCAAGTCCTGTTGATTCAATCTCCAAGCATTGCTGAAATCCGTCCCTTTTCCCACCTCTGCTCCTTCAACCCAAGCCCAGGCCAATATGATGCCTCACCTGCATGCGTGCTAGGTTGCCTCAGTCGCGTCCAACTCTTTGCACCCCTATAGACCATAGACTGCCAGGCTCCTCTGTCCATGGGATTCTCCAGGCAAGAATACTGGAGTGGGTTGCCATGCCTTCCTCCAGGGGATCTTCCCAACTCAGGGATCGAACCCATGTCACTTACGTCTCCTGCCTTGGCAGGTGGGCTCTTTACCACCTGAGCCGCTGGGGTCCTGGACCATGGCAATAACCTCCCAGCAGCTCTCCCTCCTACTCTCACCCCCCTACAGAGTCTTGTCTTCCACCCAGCAGTCAGAGTGATCCTGTGGAAAATGAAATTCAGTCCAAATTAGAATAAAACTCAGGCTTCATGCAGGTCCTACAAGACCCTGGGTGATGAGACCTGATTCCACAACCCTCTCCCCCACATTACTATGCCTCCACCACTCTTGTCTTTCTTGTTTCTAAACCAAAAGAGCTAGCTTTTGCACTTGCTGTCCCCTCTACTGAAGTAATTTCTCTTTCATGTTTTCATATAATGCTGCCTCCAAAAATATAACTGTGTCACTAGTTTCTCGACATGGCAGTTAGAACGATCTTCTAAAAATAGAGGTCAGATCACATTGCTCCTCTTCTCCAAACCAACTCCCGCTCCCAGTGACTTAACATTATTCTTCAAATAAAATCTAAACTTTACCATGCCTGAAAGGACTTGTATGATCTGGCCTCTGCCTGCCTTCCCAACTTAACACTGCCACCCACCTTGCCTAAAGCCTAACCACTGACCCTCAGATATTTTCACCAACTCACAAAGCTTTTCCTGTGAGGCCCTTTGGGCTTGTTTTTCTCCTCATCACCACCATCACTACAATACATGAGATTCAGAGTATTCAATACTCTGAATCCCAGTTTAAATGTCTCTTCTTCCCAGAAATCTCCCCTGATCACGTTAATTACAGTCAAAACCGGGTGCTCATTTCTGTTGAAATCTCTTATAAAGTGTAATGACTGTCTCATTTGCTTATTATGCGTCTCTCCCACTTGAATGTAAGTTCCAGGATGGCAGAGAACATGTCACTCATTGTACAGAGCATAGTGCATAGTCTTCACTAGTTGTTAACTGCATGAAAGGTTAAGAAACTAAAAAGCAACTCCCTTTTATACATGAAAAGATGGACAAGTTCAAATGAAGTTTAGGTGAATTCAGCAAGCTATTTCACTCTAAAGTTGTTTTTATTTTTCCCTATGCAGGTAATACTTTCTCTTTTAAAAAAACAAAACACAAAATACAAAGTTCCCCTTGACCATTGCCCCCAGTCTCAGGCGTCTCCCAAAGATAACCATCACTTCATTCAGCAGGTAACCTTTCAGGCTTTTTGTATTAAGTATTGCATATGTATACCAATAGAAAATACAAAATCAACCTATCTTTTATTTTTCACATGAATGAAGTTATTCTGCAACTTGCTTTTCTTCCTGTTTAACAGTAGGAACTGGAGTTATCTCCATGTTAATAAATTCATATTTAGATTGTGTCAACTTTTAACTACTGCATAATATTTCATAGTGCAAGCACACTCATAACTTATTCAACCACTCCTCTATTAATGAACAATTAGGTTGTTTTCAACTTTGTTTTTTATAGACAATACTCCATGAACATAATTAATGCTGATACCTAAGGAAGCTAATGACATTGACCTTGCATCACTATTGAGGTTGCTCTTATATCTGACCACTTTGTCAAACTCCTATTTTATTTTAATAATTCGTTCCTCAATTTTCAGGATAAATGACCATTTTTTCTACAAAGTTTTGTCTTTTATACTAACTGTACCTCTTCATTCTTTCCAGTGGTCTTATTCTACTGTCTAGGGTTCCAGTAGTGATAAAATGTACCTCTTTGACTTGTTCCTGACTTTACTACAAAAATGTTCCCACTGTTCCACCAGTAAGTGTGTTGTTTGTGAGAAGTTTCTAGGAGATACTCTTTATCAAGTTTCAAGACTTTAGTAAGGCTTTTGAATCTTGTTATCCTTACTGGCAAGCTATTATATAAATACATATGTATAGGCATATATTTGCGGGAACAATAGGTAAAAGGGACAGTTTTGTTTTTCTTCCTTTTTTTTTTTTTTTAAGATATCATTGTACTGGTGCCTTTTTATTGACTGCACCACACAGGTTGAGGGGTCTTAGTTCCCCAACAAGGGATCCCATCAGCGCGCCTTCAGCAGTGAAAGTGCCAAGCCCTAACCACTGGACTGCCAGGGAATTCCCAGATGCCCTTGATAAAAGGGTTGAAAACATTTTTCTTGCTTATACATATGACTTCAAGTTGAGTGTCAAATTGTAAGACACAAGTGAAATTTTAAAATAACTTGACAAATTAGAAAAAATGTCTATTAAAACAAGATGAAGTGCCACAGAAAATAGTAAAGAATAATAAATAAAGAGACAGATGTAAAATAGAAAAACCCTAAGACACGTTTATAACCAAAATATTTGACAGTTACATTGTGCTTGCCTGCTAAGTTGCTCCAGTTGTGTTTGAGTCTTTGCAACCCTATGGACCATAGCCCACCAGGCTCCTCTGTCCATGGGATTCTCCAGGCAAGAATACTGGAGTGGGTTGCCATGCCCTCCTCCAGAGGATCTTCCCAACCCAGGGATTGAACCTCCATCTCTTGCAACTCTTGCAGTGGCAGGTGGGTTCTTTACCACAAGTGCCACCTGGGAAGCCCAGTCACATTGTACCACAAGTTAAATAAAACTAGCATGATCATGAGATGTACCAGCAAGTATATAATATGTTAGGCCTGGAAAATACCATGGTTATGCTTGGAATTCACAAAACTCTGAAAATATCATAAGCCTTACTATAACCTGACTTACAATAACAGGATTTTAGTACCTCTCTCTCATATTCTCACATAAATTCCCAAGTGTCTGTCTCTCTTTTTCTCTCCCCGCCCCCACCTCCCACCATATAGACACAAACATACACAACTGCATAAGTTTATGTTTTTATAAGTGAGTTAAAGATACAGTACCTCTGGATGCTGGTTTCCAGAAAAAACCAAAATGAGTAAATTCACTATGAGCTATTTAAAGGACATTTTATCTCCCCTTTCTCCATTTTAAAATCTAGGAATATATTTTTTTTAGTCAAGGAATATTTCGTAAGTCTAAACAAGTGCTTTGTGTTTATTGATATATTCTCTGCTTAACTCCTGTCCTCTTTCTCCCAAACTAGATGGAGAAATGCCTGAATAGCATTGCATACAATAGAACAGTTCCTCTTAAGTAAGCTCTCCATTTTCAGCAATCCTTGGTTCCTAAGTCCTCTTACCTTAGCTAGATCTCTTCCATCACTCAAGCGTACCTTCCCTAGACAGCAGGACTTTATGTAAAGAAATTATATCCATTTCCATCTAAACTCACAAGTCTTATGTCCTACTCACTTAGGTAATTATAGATATACAAGAGTTACTTTAATAGAGTATCCCAGGGAGAACTTTACTATTTGTCCCTAGAAACAACATGATTTAAACAAACAAACCTGATTTCTGATGATAATATCAGGACCTTTGACAGAACTGTGGAACAGGAAATTGGAGGAAATCATATTTCAGAGCATCCCTCATCACATCATACAAGGAGCAATGTACTCTACCTAACATTTTAGATTTTTATACATATCTCATATTTGTACCTAAATTTTAATAATATATATCATTATGTGATTTTCTAATGACTTTACATGCAGTGATACATACTGATACTATACGGTTAAATAAATTGGTCTCTGACAGTGATTGGTAAGTACACTGGCATTTCCTTAGTGGAAAGTACAAATAGAGGAAAATGAAAATGTGCTTAATAATTCACTTGCTCTCAATTTTTAAAAAATGATTGTCTCCATATCATTATCCCTAAGATCTGGAGCTCTTTTCGTTCAGTATTGTACCAAATTCCTATTAAAAACTGGTTTTCCTTGCCCTTTATGAGGGCAGTTGTTAACAGTAAATATTCTATTAGCTATGTGTTGCACATAGTGTAATTAATCATTTCAAAAATCCATAAGGTACAAAGTGTCAGTATTCATATTTCATATATATGGAAACTGAGACACGGAAAGGTTGGTTAACTTTCCCCTCATAGTCATAACAACTAGTAGATTACAAAACTAAGGTTTGCAATCCTAACATCAGAACCTGTGCTTTTAAACAGTACACAATAATACCCTTCTGGTGAGCATACACAACACAAGGTGCCAAACAAAATAGTACCAAGACACGATCATTGCCCTCAAGAGGAAAGTGTAGTAAGGAAAACCGATATCTACACAACTAGTAAAAGGCAGACTATAAAACGCACTATTCAGAGAAGTGTTGAGATTGTTGGAGCTGAAGAGGTTAAGAAATTATGAGGTCATAGTGTTGGAAAGGTCATCAGTGTGGGTGGATGTTAAAGTTATAGAAGATGATAGCAAAGAACTCGAGGATAAGGAGTGGGAATATATAAGGGAGAGAGCTACCTGAGGAGGCAATTAGGAAGGGAACTATTTCTGTTAAGATTTCAGAAGTTGAGCAGATCAGGATGATGATAATGTCCAGAGTCTAGTCATGACAGTGGAATGACGACAGTGGAATGGAGACAAATGTCTCTGAGGTTGAATCACAAGGAGGCCAGACTGCTGGATGATGGAAGAACTTAGGGTGGAGAGAATGACTGTGATTCAAATGCCAAAGTCTTCAGGTTCATGGAGGAATGACTAGGAAGTTGGTCCATAACCAAATAGGGAAAGAAGGAGTTGGAGGTGGTAAAACCAAGTGCCATGAGTCTCTTGACTGCCATGAGTTTCCAAGAAATGGGTTTTACTCATGATGGTGGGGGGAAAGTGGTCTGGAAACAGCCATGTGGGAGTGAGGAGACCCCCTATATCTCTGAAATATGTGGGATACAGAAGGATGAGCTGTCTCTATTAAAAGTAACTGAAGAAAAAGTGGTGTCCTCTGGGGTAAGATGGGTCAGGGACCATAAGGAAATATCATAAGTTTCAGTATTACCCTCAGTGAAGAGGAAATGAGGGAATTTTACCAGTTAAGCATGTGTCATGGAACCAGAGACCTGGAAGACTCAACGGAAACTTTGGGGCAAAGAGCAGTGGAAGAAGAAAGTAATGAACAGAACAGAGAGGGGAGCACAGAATGAAGATGAAACAAATTAGCTTCCATTTGGGACAATAACTAAGGATGATATGAATGTGAGACCAGGAAGCATTAGTGTGAAGGTAAAGATGTCTCAGACAAATAGAGGACTTGGTTACCAGTGTAAAAGGCTGGCAGTGTATATAAAACTTAAGAGACTTATTCACAAGAGAGCAGGAACTCTTGAAAAAGTTGAGAAGGGCAGAGCTGAATACAGTAAAGATGAAAATATAAAAGAATTGAGATCAGTAGGGTCCTAGAGCTGTGGCTATAGATTACAAGAGTGAAAGAGGGGAATGTTAATGTTTGGGCAGGGAGGGAGAGTACACTGAGGGTAATAGATGCTGAATGACCCAAAAGTAACCGCCTTAAGTTTCCAAATGGAACTTCTTTAAAGTCTTAAACCAGGTGTAAGTTGGGACTTGCGTCCAGTGTTACATAGATATCTAGAGGATGTTTCATAAAAATATGAAATCTTTATAAAGAGTGAGCTCATGACAAAAATTATTTGGGTCCATTTAATAAATTAAATGTTCTGGGAAATGATTTGTTTGTTATGACTAATGCTTTTAGTAAAAACTGGTAGAAACCTAGTCAAGGCCTTAGGATGTCAAAACTGCAATGATTAAATGCCTGGTTGCCCTGCATTCTAGAATTGAATTAAATCCAACCTACATTTACTTGTATGTATTTTTAGCTTTTAAATGGAAATATAAATTGAGTTCTTTTCCTCAGAGCAGTCAATTCAGTGATGGAGGCTGAGTAGAAGGAGTGGAGAATCAGTCAAATAGGATGTTTGACATCATTTTAGCTCTAAAAAAATACTTTCATGGACCAAATAACCGTTTGTCAAATTAATTTTCCCACTGATTATTTTTATTAGCCTCGTATAGGATATAGCTGCATCTAAATGCTCAGTAACTAGTGTATGGTAAAGATCAGTTGCAATTGGAGGCCACAGTGGTTAATTCTTAGAAATGTATTACTATTTCAACCATACAGGCAAATGTTCTTAGAAAATTAGTCTTGTTTAAAAGCCAGGATATGCAGAAAGGCCGTATTTACCAGAGGGCTTTGCGGAGAATTCTTGGAACAGAACTCAGATGGAGAGAGGGGTTAGTTGCATTTTGGCTGAAGGAAGATGTATGGGTTCTCTGACCATTTCACAAAGAACACATCCTTTCTCCTCAGAAAACTGCAGCTCTTTGTCTGAACAAGAGAAGGAAGCTTAAAGAAGGCCTAAAGAGAAATGCTAGGGCCCTAACCTGATGCATATTATACACGACACCTCCCCCATCACTCCTGGGATACAAGAGGTGAGGTTAAACACTAGGGCACAAAACCCTTGGGTGCCACTTGTCCTTGTTTACACATTCATAACCTGGGCCTAGGGATAGCTCTGCAGTGACTAAGATGTAAGCTCCTAGGGAGAGCAAGTTCTGGCTGACAATTGGGTTTTCTAACATGGGAATAGAAAGAGGCATATAATGTGGGGTCTTTTTTTTCTTTTTTCTTTTTTTTTCATCTAAAAAGCAAGGATTTACTTATTCATTTAACAAATACATGCAAGGACCAACTATCGGTCCTATGTTCCCAAATTTTACATTTCAGAGCTTGCTCGCTCTCAGCCTTCAAAAATGTAACAAGGGCTCTGTGAGAAGCAGTGGCATGTCATAGTGATTTAGGGCATGGGCTTGGCAGGGAGGCAGAACTGGATTTGAATATAAGATCTACTGTTTGTTTTCTAGCTGTGTGATCTTGAACAGGTTATTTAACTTCTCTGACTTCCAGTCTTCTCATCTTGGTTATCTCATCTGTGAAGTGGGTATAGTGCAGTACTACCTTATAGCATGGTTGTAAGGATCAAATGAGATAACATATGTAAAGAAAGCACTTAACATGGTGCCTATTCTGTCATAGACACTAAAAAAATTGTAATAGTAGGATGATGATGATGAAGTAATTCCACTTCTTGATTTATTATTCCCTCTCTTTTCCTATCCAATTCTTTCTCACTTTAAACTCTTGGCCAAAATTTATGTCCTAATGAAGACTTTCCTGATTAACAACTTACCCTGATCTCTCCTTTGGTATGGTTGTGGTTTAGTTGCTAAGCTATGTCCGACTCTTGTGACCCCATGGACTGTAGCCCCACCAGGCTCCTCTGTCCTTCGGATTTTCAAGGTAAGAACACTGGAGTAGGTTGCCATTCCTTTCTCCACGGGATCTTCCCAACCCAGGGATTTAACCCATTTCTCCTACATTGGCAGGCAGACTCTTTATCACTGAGCCACTAGGGAAGCCCAACAGATACCATCAGTTCAGTTCAGTTCAGTCACCCAGTCGTGTCTGACTTTGTGACCCCATGAAATGCAGCACGCCAGGTTTCCTGTCCATCACAACTCCCAGAGTCCATCCAAACCCATGTCCATTGAGTCGGTGATGCCATCCAACCATCTTATCCTCTGTCGTCCCCTTCTCCTCCTGCCCTTAATCTTTCCAAGCATCAGGGTCTTTTCCAATGAGTCAGCTCTTCACATCAAGTGGCCAAAGTATTGGCGTTTCAGCTTCAACATCAGTCCTTCCAATGAACACCCAGGACTCATCTCCTTTAGGATGGACTGGTTGGATCTCCTTGCAGTCCAAGGGACTCTCAAAAGTCTTCTCCAACACCACAGTTCAAAATCATCAATTCTTCAGCACTCAGCTTTCTTTATAGTCCAACTCTCAGATCCATACATGACCACTGGAAAAACCATAGCCTTGACTAGACGGACTTTTGTTGACAAAGTAATGTCTCTGCTTTTTGATATGCTCTCTAGGTTGGTCATAACTTTCCTTCCAAGGAGTAAGTGTCTTTTAATTTCATGGCTGCAGTCATCATCCGCAGTGATTTTGGAGCCCAGAAAAATAAAGTCAGCCGCTGTTTCCATTGTTTACCCATCTATTTGCCATGAAGTGATGGGACCAGATGCCATGATCTTCGTTTTCTGAATGTTGAGCTTTAAGCCAACTTTTTCACTCTCTTCTTTCACTTTCATCAAGAGGCTCTTTAGTTCTTCTTTGCTTTCTGCCAATAAGGTGGTGTCATCTGCATATCTGAGGTTATTTATATTTCTCCCGGCAATCTTGGTTCCAGCTTGTGTTTCCTCCAGCCCAGCATTTCTCATGAAGTACTCTGATATAAGTTAAATAAGCAGGGTGACAATATATAGCCTTGACGTACTCCTTTTCCTATTTGGATACCATAGCAAGGATTAATTCACTGATAGTGACTTGAGTGCAAAATGGCAGATGGGATGGGCTGTGACCTAGAAGCAGTACTAGACAGTTGGAGATACAGGGACCTTGTTTCTTTCATGTCAATATACATAGCACTTAGCACAGTAACAGACTAACACTAAGCCCTCACTGATGATTGATGAATGAGGCTAAAAAGAGAAGCGTATACTCTCCCAAACAAATATTACCTACTTCACAACTCTATCTATAGTAATACCAGAAATGTTGGGGTTCCTCAACTTAGTAATAGCTTTGCTGGCTATTAACATGTTCTTTTTATCTCCATCGTCTCTCCCTGAAGCTATTTGGTGTCTCACCTTCAGCTGGCAGTCAGGACATGACTTTTGTTAGGCTGCTTCTATATAAAGCCCTGGCAATAGGAACTGCCTAGATTACCACCAGTGATTCACACACCTACACAGAGGGCTTACACCCACACAGGGTCATGGGGTGGAGGATCCAAATTCCAGTTCAGGTCTTGTTTCACTGCGCAATATCATGGAATTAAAATGACTCTTTCACTTCTTTATATAAACTATTGTAGATGTAGTGATCTGTACATACTATGTGAATTTGGGTAGCGTGTAAGAAAAACCTCATTAATTCTCACCACTGTTTAAGTTAAAAGTGTGGGGTTGGCACTTAGAAGAGTGGGGAGATATTAACTGCTTCAAAGAATAGAAAACTGTTTTTATGCAGTACAAAAAAGCAACTATTTTCCTGCAAACAATCTTTGCCTGTTCATTAAACGATCTCCAGTAGTGCTTCTCTTTGACATGATTTTAGTACCAATTCATTTGTGTTACTGTATTACTTGAAAATAATAAAGCTGCATTTCGTATGTTGTTAAAATTTTAATAGGAAGGCTTGTGTGACAGGAAATCACTGAACTCTGGAAGGGCATTTGAAAGAATATTTTTTTCAGGCATATAACAGTAATGTAATCAAAGCTAATGAAATATAGAAATCTGCTTCAAAGAACAGTGAAAATGATTTTAATTAATAGTCTAATTGCTTTTATGTAAATAAATGCTTCCTAAGGCACTAGAAAAACTGGTTTTCTTGTACAAGGTAACTATTCTCAGTGCAGAACTTATCTACATCATAAATTTCCTTTCATCACAGAATGAGCCCTAGCCCTTCTCCAAAATAATGAAATATTATTCTATAATTCCAATTATAGCACTTGCCGACTTCAAGCAAGTCTAATTTAGTAAAGTTTTTCTCTCTCTGCAAAATAATTTCACAATGAAAGTAGAGCTCTATTTTCTTTATTCTATATACTTGGACTGTATTTCTGGCAATGAAAAAAGTTAAATCTAAAAGAATATCCACATTGTTCATTTGTGAAAATTGTTTTAAGCCTTGGATATCCTATTAATACTTCTCTGAAAAAAAATCAATGTCCACAGCCCATTAATCCTCACTCTGTGAATACTGAAAATGTTAGTAAAGTGGTAAATAAAAGATGCATCTCTTTCAAGCACTAATACTTCACATACCTGGCCCCTTAGGCTGCCATTTAATGGACCTATGCTCTTAACTTATAATTACATTTTAAAAACATGCAGTAGGGGCCTGGGTTCAATCCCTGGTTAGAGAACTAAGATTCCACATGTCTTGAAGCATGGCCAAAAAATAAAACAAAAAAATTTTAAAAGGTTTCTAGGGATGAGCAAGAGCTGTGAAGGAGAGATATAAGGAGGACCAGCTGACAGTTTCTGTATCCGATTGGGCTGCAAGCTGCTTCTTTAAGTTCTTGGACCCCTTTACAGAAATAAAACTGGAAATTTTAGATAAGAAACTTCTGATTGTGGAGAATACTAATTTGTTTATAATCAATGCAGATAGCCATATGTAAAGAGAGGCAAACCAATGTGCTTTTATGTTAAAATAAAATTAATTTTAATTACTTCTAAAAAAAAAAACATGCAGTTGTGGTGTTCAGTGGGTCTTTTCTGACATTTATCTGGGACATTTTTATGCTATAACTTCTTATGGGAATATTTCCATTCCCTTACAATAAGATCTTGGAGACAGTATATACTGGGTTGGCCAAAAAGTTAGTTCAGGTTTTTCCATAAGATGGGATGGAAAAACCCAAACGAACTTTTTGGCCAATCCATATTTTTAAAATAGCTTCTCAAATTATGTACCTATTGCACATGAGAGAAAGAAAATATTACTCAGAGCAGGAGGGTAATTCAAGACTTCTTTGCATTCAGCAAACAAAAGGGCAAAAAGAAAAAAAAAAAAAAACAGACCACAAAACCCCTATTGTCTTAAATGTGCCTGCAGATAAATTTAATTACTGCATAGATTGTAGTATTCTGATTTCTGAAAGGCTACACAGTAAAGCACCATGTTCTACTGAAATATGAAAAAAACAGGTAATCTAAATTCCTTTAGTATGTTTGTTTTTCTGTCCTGTAGTTAGTTTCACCCTTGTCTTTGACATACCACTAATATATAACAAAAGGAAAGCAGCAAAGACTAATATACACCACAAGGCAGATTTCTATAATGCTCCAATCATTATCTTTGCAGTTATTATTTATTTTGTTAATAGTAGAAGCAATTGGATGCTTCAGAAAACTCAGAGTACAATGATTTCATTGAGGGCACTGACTTAAGTGAGTCTGGAAGAATTTTCAGTTTGATAAAAATGATAACCTTTTTGACTCCTTTTACTCCTAGGGCTCCGAGAGCTGATCTTGGTGCCTTAGCGAGAAATTCATTAAAAAAAAAAAAATAGCCAGTTATATTCCGGCCAGTTCTATTTTTTTGAGTGCCAGTTGGCACTGGGTAGGGGAGAAGCAATAGTCTCTGGATTTTGTCTATTTTCATGATTTGCTTCTTTTGAAGCTATAAGCAGGAACATGTGGTCAACTAAAATGTGGCAATTATAGTTTATACAAATGAACTGTGTATACCCCCATTTGACTGTAAGGAATTTGTGGGAAAGATCCTTGCTGGATATTTGTTACTATAACACAGAGGATATTAAAAAATATTTTGATCCAACAAAAATATGAAAATAATTTTTGCTTAAAGAAAAAACACTGAACCTAAATCTCCATTCTTCTCTAAAATCAAAACACCCTCTTAGTTTATAGGAAGGAACACCTACTGATTCATAGGATTTGGTCTCAGATAAAGTCCTGGGGATGGGGGGAGGGGATAGGTAGAAATGCATCTTTGCAAACCCTGCACAAATCTTGAATTAAAATTCACCTCTTCACAGATATTCTCTTGTAGCAGAATGATTTAGTTGTAATAAGGTAATAATTACACAAAATATAATAATGGTAGAATTGTTTCATTGGTTTACATATTTTTGAAGTGATTTCCTGACAACGAGATGCTCTTGCTTCATAAAACACAAGGGAATTCCCAAACACATGATGAAGTCTTCGTTTCTTTGGGTCGAGATAACGTTTAAAGCTTCTTTTGAAACCAGCTAAGTGAGCCAGACTTATTCATGCCAGAAAGACTCATGAATCTGTACTTAGGGTTTATTCATTGCATGTGATCATTCTGGGGAATTCCTTTTCTCAACCCGCTGTACAACCAGATGACACAGCATTTTTCAATTCCAATCTTATAAAAGAAAGGCCCAGCAGAGGGCATGTTGAGCATTTTTATGGCTAATCCAAACACCTTGGTACTTGCCTCAAGGATATTTAAGCAGTAACGTGCTATATTTGCATCTGAAGTAAAATTTCCAATGTCTTCTGATGTCATATGGCAACTCTTTCAATTAAGAGAACACCAAGATACTCAGTCAAGTTCAGCCAAATAGATTAAATAAAACAAAAATCAATCTAATTGATTACTTTAAAACCAGCTACCTTGAAGATGTGAATAAATTCCCAGAATGAATAAGACCAGTGAGTTCATAGATCCTCTTTAGTGGTTACATGCTCATGGGAGTAAGGCGATAGACAGAATATAAATATGCTAACTTATGCCATTAATTTAATTATCTGCATGCAGCTAGTCAACTGGAAGTGTTTAAATCTAAGGCTAATTTTCTTTGATCATTCAAGCTACTTCAGAGTCACCTCTTATGGGTCTGAAGGGAATGTCTGCATAAAACATAAGATGAAAATGTGCTGAAAAATGCATTTCAAAGCCAACTCCAAGTGTCTTTGATAATCTACTCTTTTGTATTATCTATATCACTGCTTCCCATATACTTTTATCTATAACTGAGATCTGACTCAACTCTTTCTTAGGGGACTAATAAACAGTGACCCTAAGAAATCTAAACCTTCAGTATAATAATTCTGGTGAGCACCTAGTTTAGGTGGAAAATGAAATTAAAAAATTTAAAAGTTGATTTCAATATTTGAAGGAGAAAGCCAGACAGGCAAGAACATTATTTGCATTTTAATAATATAATTCTAATAAGAGAAAGATCATCAGACCTTTGGTAAATGACCACTACTTTAAGCATGAGTGCCCTCTGTTTCTAAATACTTGACAAACTGCAATGAATGAGAAAATTGCAAGACACCAGTTCTCTTACATTTTTCTCCATCTTTTTTTCTGCCCACACATCTAAAATGTTACTCAACTCAGCTATTTATCTTCCCATGACAGGAGTTAAAAATCTTGCTTCCCCTCTCTGTTTTAATAACCGTTTGCCACAGTTAGTATCATATATGTTTACATGACACCAAAATAAATAAAAAATACTAGTTGAGCAAGGCAACTGAATGTTCTACTTTTAGCCAGTTGTTTTGCTATTATGTAGGTAAGCCTGACTCTTGAATATCTCCTGAAATTATTCATCTGTATTTCTGTTGTCTTCCAAAATAATGCACTTGAAACAATTCTTCCTATTTGCAAGTGCCAGCCCTGTTTTCTTCTGCCATTATATATAATAATTCAAATGGTAAACATTCAGTGTCTGCTACTGCTGCTAAGTCACTTCAGTCGTGTCCGACTCTGTGTGACCCCATAGACGGCAGCCCACCAGGCTCCCCCATCCCTGGGATTCTCCAGGCAAGAATACTGGAGTGGGTTGCCATTTCCTTCTCCAATGCATGAAAGAGAAAAGTGAAAGTGAAGTCGCTCAGTCTGTCTGACTGTTAGCGACCCATGGACTGCAGCCCACCAGGCTATTCCGTCCATTGGATTTTCCAGGCAAGAGTACTGGAGTGGGGTGCCATTGCCTTCCCCGATTCAGTGTCTAGAGCCTACCTAATCACAAAAATAAGACATTTGTGGATAAAATAGAATCGATCTAAAGGAGGAATTCTTAGGCTGCAGTCCTTGGAGATGCACAGATAGGTCATACAAAGTCTCTATCCAGCTGAAGTATTCTTTTTTTTTTTTTTTTTTTT
>SJYX01014130.1:360501-382762 GCA_006410675.1 Oreotragus oreotragus
GGATGCCATGATCTTCGTTTTCTGAATGTTGAGCTTTAAGCCAACTTTTTTGCTCTCCTCTTTCACTTTCATCAAGAGGCTTTTTAGCTCCTCTTCACTTTCTGCCTAAGGGTGGTGTCATCTGCATACCTGAGGTGATTGATATTTCTCCCGGCAATCTTGATTCCAGCTTGTGTTTCTTCCAGTCCAGCGTTCCTCATGATGTACTCTGCATATAAGTTAAATAAGCAGGCTGACAATATACAGCCTTGATATACTTCTTTTCCTATTTGGAACCAGTCTGTTGTTCCATGTCCAGTTCTAACTGTTGCTTCCTGACCTGCATACAGATTTCTCAAGAGGCAGGTCAGGTGGAACCATAATGGAAAAGAATATGAAAAAAGCAACCATGTAACTGTGTCACTCTGCAACACACCAGAAACTTGCCACTGTTCCGTCGCTAAGTCACGTCCAACTCTCTGCAACCCCATGGACTGGCCGTAGCAAGCCAAGCTTCCCTGTCCTTCACTGTCTCCCAGCGTTTGCTCAAACTCACGTCCACTGAGTCGGTGATGCCATCCAGCCATCTCGTCCTCTGTCGCCCCCTTCTCCTCCTGCCCTCAATCTTTCCCAGCATCAGGGTCTTTTCCAAGAGCCAGCGCTTCGCATCAGGTGGCCAGAGTATTGGAGCTTCAGCAGGAGTCCTTCCACTGAAGCGGAAACTGACGCTTTCTAACCCAGTCAGCCACACCGCAGTTAAAAAAGATGCAAAGCAGACCTGTAGACAGATGTGACTGGCCAAATCTGAATTATGAAAAAAAAGAAAACTGAAATACATTCCTTTAACAATTACTCTAGAAACTGAATGAGCCATTGAAAAGTTTTCTTACCACCCCCAAAAGAAATAAAAGGAACCCATTTTTCAGAGGAGGTTCACTATCAGAAAAGGAAATCAAGCCAACCCAGCCCTGCGCTGCCTACGGGAAGGCGAGGACACGTGCCCAGTCCTCTGGGTGAGTGTCCCGACTGGGCAGGAGAGTGGGGTCAGGCTAGACGCCACGCGCACAGACACATCCCACGGCCCGGAGTCCACGGCCAAGCGCAGGAGGCCTAGAGGAGGTTCACTATCAGAAAAGGAAATCAAGCCAACCCAGCCCTGCGCTGCCTACGGGAAGGCGAGGACACGTGCCCAGTCCTCTGGGTGAGTGTCCCGACTGGGCAGGAGAGTGGGGTCAGGCTAGACGCCACGCGCACAGACACATCCCACGGCCCGGAGTCCACGGCCAAGCGCAGGAGGCCAGTGGTCTAGAGATCAAAGTCCCAGAAGGACCACTCACACCCGGAGACAGACTGCCACCCTCCCCCCCGCCCCCGACAAAAGACAAGAAACGGGGCCCTCACGCCCTGCAACTCACTCCTAGCTCACTGGGAGATGCCCCTCGAGAGCAGCTCCCCCAGGACCCCAGCCAGGGCTGCACTCACCACACAAGTGGGCACACCAACCACAAAGGGAGACAGCCACAAGACACGCTCGAGGGACAGGAAGGCCAGGTGGAGGCGCCTCATGACGATGCCAGCGAGGAGGGCAGAAAGGGGCACGCAGGCCACCTCCAAACCAACCCAAAAGTCCAGGAGCCTGACGGACGACCGGGGGCGCACAGGAGGCAGGCAGGCACTGCGCACAGGCTGGCCGCACAGACACCCCCGGGACTGGGTGGCTGTGGGTCTCTGGGGGTGGAGGTGCTCCGTGGATGAAGCAGGCAAACAGCTGCTCGGACGCCGGCGTGTGAGCGTGAGGGACGGCACGGCTGCGATGCCTCGCCTCGGGGCCATCCTGACCCGGGAGGCCAGCAGGCCGTGCCCCAGAAGTCCCGTCGGTGCCAAGGCTGCGGGGCAGGGGGCAGGGGTGGAGGGACAGCTGCAAAGCTTTCAGAAGAAAACCTCGAGGCCCTCGGGGGAATGGATGCTTAAGTGAGATACAAGCCGTAAAATAGAGCAGAAGCACACACTGAAAGCAGGAGGCGCCCTGTGAAGGGGGCCGAGGCGGCGCTGCCGCTCGCGCCTGCCAGACCCACTTGGGCTAGCGGAAAAAGACAGGAAAAGCCAGGGAGGGAGAGCCCACCCAAACCCTCCCTGCACACATGACGTCCACAGAGAACCTAAGGGAACCTGCAACGCGCGACACCAACAGAAAACCCTGGATCTACACAAACACCCACACGTGCCGATTTGAGAACACTATTTCTAATACTAAGTTTTCCATGGACATTTTTATGGAGAAAACCGTGAACTTTCAACAAACACTGGAGAGGTGGTAGTGAGCAAAAGGTGGGCCATGCCCAGGTCACGGAGGAGCTGGGCTTCCAGGAGGAGACGCACATCTCGGGGATGGGGGGCCCACAGAGCGGTCTCCGGGTCAGGGTGCAGGGAAAGTCAGTGACAGCCCTGCCCGCCAGCAGGAAAGACAGGTGTGTGGGCTGAGGACCACAGGGTCAGATGCCGCGTCTTCAGAGCAGACAGACACACGCTGTCCAGACACACCCACTCCAGGGCCGCAGGGCTCGGCCCGGGCAGGGCCCGGCTCTGAAGCAAGCTGTTAGCTGCGCTGCCAAGGCCCCGGGGATGTCACGGGACTGCGGTGTGCTTCCAAGTGACCCAAAGGACGGAGCGGGTGAGGGGGCTGGCCCAGTGCTCCCAAAGCTGGGGTATGGGGGTGGCACTTCCGGCCTCACAACGTCCAGCCTTGACAAGCGCTTCTAAAGACGTGAAGAGCAGGGACGCCGCGGGGGAGACGTGCAACGAGCACAGCAAATGGCCTGCTACCCACAGGCCAGACCAGGGCCCCGGGGAACCGAGGAGAGGCCCGGGACCCCGAGGCACGCAGACCGACCCTGCCAACCAGGGCCGGGCCTGCGGCCACAGGCTGCACTCAAGGCCTGCCCAGGTCCCAGCAGGAGAGCAGCCACCCCAGCAGGAAGGACGGGAAAGCAGGCCTGGGAGGGACCCAGCCGCACGCACGGCAAGTGGCTGCTGCAACCGCCACGGCCGGGCTGACGGGCCTGAGGGCTCTCGGGAGCAAGTGTCAGCCGACGTTTTCAGCTGCACTTGATAAATCCCTGTCAGTGTCTCTCTCTCTGTTAAACTTTCTATATTAGAGCATGAAAAGCAGGGAGAAAACAGCATTAAAACCATCCCCTGGGACTTCCCGGCGGCCCAGCGGCTGAGGCTCCACACGCAGGGGCCGAGGTCAGGGACCCCTCAGGCCGCAGCCACGAGACGGGATGCCGCAACTGCAGGGCCCGCGCAGCCAGATTCCTTACTTGGTTTTTTAAAAACACCATCCCTCCTCACACACAGACGTGGGAGCAGGGCCCGGGCCGCCCCGCCGGCGTCTCAGAGAGCGGGGCCACCTTCCCTTCCCAGCCAGCCGTAACTCCATGACAGGCCCTGCGCTTTCAGAACAGCTCAGACGGAGGTCAGGGAACGTGAGAGAAGCTCCCCCGCCAGCCCCCAAAAGCCCAGAGTCAGCCTCTGGAGGGGCGCAGTTCTGGGCCTTGCTGGTTCCTGGGGGGCCCCCTGCCCAACTGAACAGGTCACGACCAGGGGCCTGTGCGTGCCTCCCGGCGGGATCCCCTCCACCCCCAGCCAGGCAGCTGCCTGCACCAGGCGCCGCCCCACAGAACCCGAGCAGGGCAGGCGAGTGACAGCCAGCTGGTCAGAGCCCCCTCTCCTGAGAAACCCCAGCAACGCTGACGCCCCCAGATGCCCGCCTCAGCACCCAGGCCTGCTGGGCAGACCCTCTGAAAACCGCACCTCCCTCCATGGCGCTGAGGAGAGGAGAAGCCCATGGGATGGGCATGCCCTTCAGCCCTCACAGGGAGGCACAGGCAGTCTAAGGGCGACCCTGATCCGAGGAGGCCAAGTGGGACTCCCAGCCACGGGCAAGAAGGTGCCCGGGGAGGCTGGCCCCCGCCTGGGAGGTTCACAGGGGCACGTGGTCCGCCCCCGGGACGGCACACGGGTGAGCCATTAGCGAGAGGGGCCTCTGGCTAAGGGGGGTGACGGGGAGATTTCTCTCCCCCTATTTCTGCAACCTTTTATAAATCTGAAGTTATCTCAGAACAAAAACTTGAAACTAATAAAAGGACAAGACGTGACAGGATGCCGAGGCCGGTCTCCACGAGCACCGGGCCCATCCCACGGTCCACTCCTGGCAGCGACCCCAAGCGCAGGACAGAGGAAAGGGTCCACGTGTGTCTGACCCCCACTGCAGAAGCAGACATGGGGACTGTGGGCAGGGACTGCCAGACCCCAGTCCTCAGCAAACACCCTAGGGACCGGGCCCACTCTGCACCCCCAGGATGCCTGGCCCGCCAGGGGTCCACACACCTGAGGGACACAGGACGCACCCCACTCGGCACTGGCTTCAGCCCCAGACACACGGGAGCCCGAGAGAGGCGCTCAGAAATGCCCAAGACGCGGCACAGCCACCGTGAAGTGCCAGGCTCCCCACACTGGGCTTCACTGACTCTCAGTGCCCACAGGCTGGCCTGTACCCAGGCCCCACCCCACCCCCAAAGGCCCTCGGGGGCAGAGCCTGGAGCTGGCCGCCAGCCCCCACACCCCCACCCCAAATTCAAGTACAGGGAAACCAGCGAAGTCACGGGAGAGTCAGCACAGACACGTGGCGCCCACGTGGCGCGGCCGCCCAGCTGTGCGCTCACCAGTGGGGCAGGAGCAGACGCGCAGCCGGCTCCCCGCACCACAGCCATGGTCCAGCCCTCGCTCCCGACCCAGGCCCTGTCAACAGCCCCTCCCCAAGGACCCGGTGGGGCGCTGCCTGGCGGCACCCACACACATAGGACACCCAGATCCATGCTCCCACCTGCAGGGGCCACAAGGCTCCCCCGTTTCCCCAGGCCACAGCCCATCAGAACTTTAGAAATCGTAGTAAAACTCGTCGCCAGAAAAGAAGGCAGACAAGACTCAGACCCAGACTCCCCGCTACTATGTTCAACAAACATTAAGCGCATGAGCCCAGTGACCCCCGAGCCCCCGCCGTCCAGCCGGCCCCCCAGGGTTTCAGTCGCATCCTCTAGGGATGAGATGCTCAGCGCCCACCCTGGCGAGGGCCCCGTCAGGGCTCGTGAGGCAGCGTCCACAGCGAGCAGCGGCGCGTGAGCCGTCCGGGCGGCCGCGTGGGCCTGCCGCGGCCCCTCCCCGCGCCCAGGCAGCACCCATGGCACCCAGCTCCGCAGGAGCTTCACTCAGCCAGCGACCCCAGAGACCCAGAGGCTCCAACTCCGCACACCCCTTCTCCGGGCCTGGTCCTCCCACAACGGCCTCTTCCGCCCTCTGCCCTCACGCACAAGGCAGAGAAAGCAGCTGAGGAAACAGAGGCTCCAAGGAGAACAGCGACCACCCGACGACAAGGCCCGCTTCACCAGAAGGGCGGCACCAGCTCAGGCGGGAGAGCAGGGCGAGCGACCGCTCTCTCCTGCCGACATGACCTCTCGGGTCTCCCCCAACTTCAAACAGGTCGCTTCTACGTCGGGGAGAAAGTCCCTCTAACTGAAGAGCCGGGGAGAGGGGGCAGGCAGGCAGACGGGCACAGCGCCCGAGCTTGCTGCAGGCTGGGCCCTCAGGGCAACAGGCCGGGGAGGCCGGGAGGGCCCCAGCCAGGGCAGCGCTCAGCGCTCCCCAAGAGCCAATGCCACGCCTGGCCGTGCCCGGAGCAGCCGCAGGGCTCAGCCACACAGCCAGCCGGCCGGACCGCGGGCCCGGGGCCCTCGGACAGGAGGGAGCACACGCTCAGGGCGCCCACACTTCCGTCCTGGGGTCTGTTACTAGACACCAAAAGAGCGACCTTCGTAGTGTAAACATGCTGCAAGATGAGAAAAACTAACCCAACTATCTGCCTCTTGTTGAGAAGAGATGACGGTCTCAAAATTAGTGTCTGAACTATCTTCTTCACTTGCAAGCAACATTTTAAACCACGCAAACTACGAAGCCCTCACAGTCCCCGCCACCACCCCTAGCCTACTCAGCCGACCCTCCCCTCAGCCGAGTGAGGGGGCCTCCTCTTCCGAGACCTCTGCAGCCGGCGCCTGAGCCGTCCTGGCGGCAGCTCTGTCCTGCGGCTGAGGAGAGCGCGGGGTTTCGCCTCCAATGACCCCCTCTGGGGCCCGGATCCTAAGGCCATACCGCGGACCACAGCCTCAGGAAGAGAGCAGTGGTCGTGGGCTTGGGCCTCCCAGCCGCCCCAACACCCTACACGCTGGTCTGACGTCAGGGTCTCCGCAGACTCTGGGCAACAGTGACGGCAAGGCCCACGGCCACCCACACTCGCCCAGGTGCATCGCTGACCTCCGCTCTGAGCCAGGGAGTGCAAGGCAAGGGCCTGTCGCTCCTCCGCTTGGCCCCCCATCAGGCGGCACCTCCAACCCCAGGAGCCCACGCTTCCCAGCCGCGTGCCTGCTCCTTGGGCGGACGGACGGACGGACGGCAGTGGGCTCCACACTGGACTGGACAGAGGGCAGCACCTTGGGCTCCTGGCTTCTCAACTTATAAAGTCACAACTCTTATTCACTTTGATTTTAGTAAACCTGAAAACTTTGGGGTCTTAAACAAAACCTCTTGATACAAATCCTATACTTTCCAACCCCCGGGTAGAAATCCAAGTGAAGTCAAAGTGAATTCGCTCAGTCGTGTCCGACTTTCTGCGACCCCATGGACTCTTGCATACCAGGCTCCTCCGTCCACGGGATTCTCCAGGCAAGAGTACTGGAGTGGGTTGCCATTTCCTTCTCCAAATGCAAGTGAACCTGTCTGAAAAAGTCAGACCGACTTATTTGCAAAGAGACACTTGGTTTTACCAGAAGTCTTCTCCAAATAAGAGGAATGATAAGTGCTTTCCATTCACTGTCTGAATTTACTGACTCTGTTATCTACGTGCTTTCCTCTTCTTGGACACTTCTAACTCAGAACACCCAGGAAGTGCCTGCTCCTCTAGCACAAGGCAGGACTTCCCTGGCGGCGCCTGCCACACGGGCCGCCCTGCCACAGCCCCCTGAACCACTCTCCCTGCCTCTCTGCCACTGATGGGAGGTCCCAGGGCCCCGGGCCCTCAACACTGGAGCCTGTGTTTAAGGCTTTCCCAAACCACAGTGCTCACAGGTCTGCTAAGAAATTCCCCAAGCCACTTACCTGGTGTTCCCAACAAGAGCATTTTTAAATCCAATGAAATAAAAACAGGAAGTCAGTAGCAAGAGAGACAAGCAGAAGGGGGCGAGTCTAGAGATGGGGTTGGCCGGCGGGATCCTGACCCACCACCAGGACCACTTGAGAAAGAGAACCCCATGCTGACCAGGCAACGCTCATCTGAGAGATACGGTTGGGAAACCAGACAGCCCGTGCCCCGACAGGAGGGAAGGCAGAGTCTCCCGCCACGGCCCCCGTCAGCCCCACTCTCATCTCCACGTCTGCCTCACCCGGGCTCACTGCCTAAGTTCAGCAAATCTGAACTCCCTGGTGATCCAGCGGGTGGGAGTCTGCCTCCCAGTGCAAGGAACATGGGTTCAGTCGCTGGTTGGGGACCTGGGGCCCCACATGCTGCAGGGCAACGGAGCCCGCGTGCTTGAGGCCACATGACACGACACAGAGGATCCCGTGCACCGCAGTTAAGACCCGGTGCAGCCAGATAAATAAATGCGTGCGTTTTTTTCAGTCCACACAAGATCCCCAAACGCTGCCGTGAGCACAGCGAGGAAGGCAGAGAGGGCAGCGACCCCTGGGCACCCGAGGCGGGGCTGCGGCCGGGAGAGCTCGGCCCCAAGCCTCGAGGAGACCAGACACACACGGCCCCGCCTCAGACCCGAGTCTCTGACAACAGGCACGCTCCAGCCAAGGGCAGCGGGAGCAAGGCCTGTCAGAGGGCCGTCAGGGCCGGGCAGACGGCGCGTGGCGGCCCGCACAGACCCTGCGCCCCCGCGCAGCGCTCACCTCTGCGGGGGGATGTAGGGTGCACACACGGGCGGCAGGGCCGTGCAGGGCTCCCGGGCCGTCTTCTTGGCCTTCTTGGCTTTCTTTCTGACCTTGGACGTGGACCTGACCGCTTTGACCGAACTCTCCTTCCGACAGACGCCGTTTTTCATCTCCACATCCCCGTAAATGTTCAGAGGCCTGCGGGTGCAGCCGGGGGGCGTGTGGACATCACAGTAAGCGGTCTTCCTGACGGAGAAGGTGGCGGCGCCGCCAGCCAGCTCCTTCACGGGCTCCATCTTCATGTAGAGGCCGGCCCTCTGGGCGCACGTCACGTGGAAGGCGGTGTAGCAGTTGGCCTTGTGGCACTGAATGCAGGCGCCCACGCCTTTCTGCTTGCAGAGGTAGCAGGTCAGCTTCCAGCGGGCGGGGGGGATGTTCCGCACGCCGTCGATGGGCTCGATGAAGACGGTGTTGGCGAAGCCCACCTCGGGGATCCACAGGGCGCACACCACGTGGCCCCAGCGGTCGTCGTCCGTCTTCTTGAAGGCGCCGCCCTTGTTGGGGCAGAGCACGCAGTCGGCCGGCCGGGCCCGGGACTGCAGGCAGTGGCGGCAGAGCCACTGGCCCTCGGGGATGTAGGGCACGCCGTAGCACTCCTGGTGCACCGCCAGGTTGCACATGTCGCAGAAGAGGATGGCGTTGCTGTTCTGGCACTCGCCGTCCATGCACACGCAGCACACGGCGTCCTCGTCGATCAGGCACTGCTGCTCCCCCTGCTTCTGCTTCTCGCAGTGGGAGGCCTTCTCGAAGCGGTCCATGAGGAACTCGAACACGCTCTGCGACACGGCCGACACGCAGTCGCCCCTGCGCTTCTCGTTGACGATCTCCAGCCAGGCGTAGTCCTCCTCGTCCATGTCGTACTCCACCTCGTTGTCCAGCTCCTCGGCCGACTTCTCCACGAACTTGTAGTACGCGGGGGGCCGCCGTGGCGCCGACGGGGGGCTGTACTCCACCACCCGCACCTTGGGCTCGGGCAGGGCGCTGGCGGAGGCGGCCGCGCCAAGCGCGCTGGGCAGGGCGTCGCCTTTCTTCTTGGCCCGGCTGTTCTTGTGCCGCTTAGTTCTCAAGCACACGGGCGGCCGCTCGCTGTTCTCCTTGTTGCTGTTGCACTCGCTCATCTCCTGGGCGGTGAGGTCATCTTCCAGGATGATCTCCAGGGGGTCGAAGATGCTGATCCTGTGCAGGCGCCCCTCGATCTCGATCTCCACCATCCTCTGGGCTTGAGCGTAGGTCAGGGTCTCTCGTGTGGGGGAGTGCTTGGTGCTGCCAGGGGAGGAAGGATGCCTCGCTGCAGCGCGATGACCTCGGCCTTTCCTCCTCATTTGGCACTGACTCCCTGAAACAGACAGACAACACGTGAGCGCCACGCAGAAGACAGGAGAGGCAAAAACCACCCAGCACACCTGCGAAGAACTAACCAACTGGCACTGAATCCAAACACAACTCCCAGCTAACCTGCCCGAGGCTCCCAAAATCACTCATCCTGGACTCACGAAGGCACCTCAACAACCGCCACCAGCCACTGCCACCAGGCCACTGTCCCCCAAGGACTCCCAGGACCAGAGCAGAAGGCAGGCAGTCAGGAGGGGCCCCAGAGGCACACACGGACAAGTCCCTCCAGAATGCTGACGCCCACTGCTCACTAGTCGCCTTGGATCACACCCCTCGCGAGTTCGGGTCTCAGTCCCGAGCCCAAGACAGTACACGCACAGAGCTGCACTCCTCCGGGCTCTGGCCACTGCCTGACCCCCCCCGCTGCCCAGGAGAGAGCCCTCAGCCCGCCACTGTCGCCACGAACCCACCCTACACAACCGTGCTGAGGCACAGGCCGTGCCAGGACCCACAAGGGCAGCCCCACACTGGCCTGGGCAGGCTTCACCCCAGGAGACCCCACCCAGCCTCTGCAGGGGCTCAGAAGTGGCCACCGCATTCCAGCCACCTGCCTGCCCCTCAGGGACCTTCTCGCTGCTGGCCTGACCACAGTGCTAGGCCATCATCCTGTCACAGTGAGGGCAACCCAGAGACGCCCTCGCCATCCACAGAGTGCTCCTCCCCTCTTCCGGGTTGCAGCAGGGCTCAGGCGCCTCGAGCCTTGGCCGTGGAGGCTTTCGGGCGCTTGCTCTTGTCAGATGCCCGCCATCGGCCACCAGCAAACCCTGCTTCCAGGCTCCCTCTCCTGACGCTCCCCGACTCTGGTCCACCACCCGCCAAGCAGGGTGACACCTCGGGAGCTGATGACAATGCCCTCTCCCTCCTCCATACCACCACACGCCCCTGACAGGAAGCAGAGCGATGCTGACGAGACTGGCTCACACTCGTGCCAGGTGGAGCCCAAGGCCCCCCGCTGGACAAGGCCCTGGGGAGTCGGCCAGGAAAAGCCGCCATTCGGCGGCCTGCGCTGTCACACCTGAAAGGAAATCGCAGCAGACCCGAAATGCATTCCTTGAGACAGATCCTTCTGACTGTGGTTTTCCTTCTCTTTTGTCAAACAGAAATGTTTATGTGAAATCTGACAAGAATGCCCTACAAAGGGGAGCCTGAGAGCCACCATGGGCAAACCAACCCTAACCCACCTGCATCTCCACGTCCCAGGGCCCCACAGCCCTGCATTCCTAGGGTACAGTCAGCCAAGCTGCCCCCCAGCTGGCCCTGGCCCTGCCAGCCCTTCTGGGGGAGGGGGCAAGTCCCCCTGCTGTCAACACCTCAGCCTGCAGGAGGGCCCCCAGTGCAGCCAGGGCACAGCCTGCAGCCTCAGGGGTCCTTTGGGGTGGGGCAGAAGCCACAGTTGGTTACTCAGCAGACGAAAGGCAAACGTGTAATTTTCTTCTCCAGAGCACAGTACCAACAGCACTAACCATAACCGGCTCTTCAAAACCCACATGCTCCTGAAGTGACCGAGACTTTGTATCTGGCCACTTGCTGTAAGGACAGCACTTACTGGTCATGGCAGCAGCTCTGCGATCTGACAGCCCGATGGCGACAGGGGCAGAAGGCGCTGGTCACTCTGCAGACCACCTCACCAGGCCACCATTCCCCTACACCCCAGGCTCCACACCGCCAACCTCCGTGCACCTGGAGCTTCCGTGCGGGACAGAGGTTCCCACGTGGAGGCCATCGACAGACCCTCCAGACCCTTCTGATAAATGCCCCTTGAAAAGCCCTGTGGCCACAAGAGAGGAACGCGGCACCCAAGGCCGGTTCCCCTTCCAACACCGCCTTTCCCGCCTGGCCCTAGGAAAGCCACGAACACCCTCGCGCAGTGGGGGCATGCAGCGCCGCCCCCGCGAGCCTTCTCGGGCGGTGGGCGGCTCCTCCAGCGGGGCCCGCCTGCAGCGCGTGCCCCGTAAATTACAACCAGGTCACTTCTTCCTGGGGGCCCGGAGGCCGCGGGCGCGGGAGGGGGCGGCCGTCCGGCTCCGCGCGGCCCTGGAACAGGAAGTTTCCCGTCCGGGCTCAACAAGCCCAGCGCGTCCGTTACATAACGCGACCCTCGGGCAAACGCTCGGCCGGGGAAGCCGAGACCCCGGGCCGCCCCCACTTCGCCGGGCGGCAGGGCGGGAGGCGCGGCGGGCAGGGCGGCCTCGGCACCTCCACAGCCCGGCCTCCCTCCCCGTCCAGCCTCCCGCCGGCCGGCCTCGCCTCCCTCCCTGTCGAGCTCCCAAGCCGCCCGGCGCCCCGGCCCCCCGACCAGGCCTTGTGGCCTCCCGACCGGACCCGCAGGCCTCCCCGCCGGCCTCCCTCCCCGTCCAGCCTCCCGCCCGCCGGCCTCGCCTCCCTCCCTGTCGAGCTCCCAGGCCGCCCGGCCTCCCGCCCGGGCCTCCGGGCCACCCTCCCTGCCCGCCTCTCCAGGCCGGCCTCCCGCNTGGAGGGGGCCACAGGACGGAGGGAGCCCAGAGTGAGCACCACGTGGGCACGGGTTGGGCCGGGCAGAGGGCCGTGGGCAGCCTGGACGGCCCCGCGCTGGACGGCCAGGCCTCGCTGGAGACCAGGGCGAACCAGTACTGACGGGGCAAGCAGCCGGGAGCCCTGAGGAACTGAGGGTGGGGGCCTGCGATGGGAACACGTCTGTAGCATCCAGGCAGGACAGAAGGGGCCTGAGCAGCGCTAGCTCAGAGGCCTGAGGGTTAGCCGTAGCCTCCACAGGCAGCTTTCACTGTGGCCTTGGCTTGAACTCCAAAATTCAGTGGTTTCATGATAGTTTTCATCTCGAGATTGAATCCCCAAGTGTTTTGGGAGGAGGGAGAGGCCTGGCTGTTTCCCTGAGGATTTGGCCATGAGGGAGCCCAGCCCTGCCTGGGGACAAGCGGCAGATGGCCCCCAGTCTGTGGCAGCCAGGGAGGCCCCAGTGTAGGAGAAGAAACACGCTCCAGGGCAGAGCCTGTGTTCTTCGGAGCCCCGGGAGGCCTTCCTCCACGTGGGCAGGCAGGGCAGGGGCCGCCGCTTAGGCTCTTGGGCAAACACCTTATTGGCAGTAGGCTGGCCCTGTCCACACAGGGGTGCTGGCGGGGCCTTTTGCTGACCAGAATTTGTGCAGCCAGTGTACAGGTTGAAAAGTGAAGGCTTGGCGGGCGGCTAAGGGCTGCAGGCAAGGCCACCCAGAGATCAAGTTCCTGAGCAAAGTCCAACCTCCAGACACATCCTTGGGCCAAGGTGAGGCAGACCCAGCAGTGGGCCCCGACCACATTTGCACCAGATGCAGGAGCCACACGCATGTCCTCCTCTCTTGCAAATGTCCGCTGTCTGGGTCCAGATGTGTGGGAACAGCAGTGGAGAATAAGCACCCTTGTCCACCTTGGGCAAGCCGGGTGCCAACAGGAAGCTGGAGACAGCCTAGAAGGATGGCTTCTCCACCACGAGGGGGATGCCAGGAGGAGGGGAGGCTTGTCCTAGTGGCCTTCCGGAATTCCAAGGATGAAGAGAGTAGCTCAAAGGCCTTCAGTGGGGAAGGGTTTTCTTTAATCAGATGGAACCTGATTGTCAATTGGCAAAGGGGTGAACCTGTCAACATTCTCAGAGAACTGAACCTAAAATTCCATACACAGTGAAACTAGCATTCAAGTAAAACAGCAAAATAAAGGTGTCTTCACACCTATAAACATCCACACACCAAGTCTCTCAAAAAGGACTGAAAGAGATGCCCTAGAAAATGAATCCAAGTATGAGACCTTGATGCCACAGAGAAACCAGCTTAGACTGTTCAGGGAGAATCAAACAACTTGAGAGAAAGTCCCACGTGAGACGAACACGGCCTGTGGAAAGAGGAGGGAGGAGCAGGAAGGAGGAGCATGCAACAGCTCTTGTATCACAGCCCTGAGTGCTCGCTGGAAGGCCTGACGCTGAAGCTGAAGCTCCAGTACTTCGGCCACCTGATTCGAAGGGGCAACTCATTGGGAAAAGACCCTGATGCTGGGAGAGACTGAGGGCAGGAGAAGAAGGGGACGACAGAGGATGAGATGGCTGGATGGCATCACGGACTCCATGGACGTGAGTTTAAGCAAACTCCAGGAGACACTGAAGGACAGGGAAGCCTGGTGTGGTGCAGTCCATGGGACCGCAAAGAGTTGGACATGACTTAGCAACTGAACAAGAAGAAGAAAATTTTAGAATCAAAAGAAGAAAAGCCTAAAATTCCAAAGTTTCCATGAGAAAAATGGAAATAGGACTTGCAGATTTCAAAACAGCCAGGAGAAAACTGAAGTGAAGAAAAACTGTGCCAACAAAAAGCAGACAAGAGAAAAAAAGATAAATAGATGATAAATGAGGAACAGAAAATTAGATGACAGGAATAAATTCCAACACCTGTGTAATCAGAGACATGATGGAATTCATCTGTTAAAACACAGAGACTCTAATTAGAATGTTGACACACTTAAATACTAATTATGGGAAACACACCCCAAAAACGTCACCAAGATTGAAAATAAAAAGGTGGAGAAAGCATGTATCATGTGACTTTTGTTCCTCAGAAGACCATAAGGAGAATGAAGAACTGAAAACTAGAAGATATTTGCAACACAAACACCTTGCAAGGGATCCGTATCCACAACAAAGAGCTCTCTAAATCCATTAGAGAAAGTCAAAGATGTGTATAAGAGACAGGGGCGGGCGAGGGAGTTGCAGACACAGGACTGGGGGCATCTGAGGGGGTGCTGGGGGGGAGCTTAGGAGGGGAATGGGAAGGGGATGAAGGGGGCCCGTCCAGGAATCGGGAGCACTGGATGGGGCGGGCCCTGCTGAGTGTTGGGGGGAACCTGGAGGGGGCCACAGGACGGAGGGAGCCCAGAGTGAGCACCACGTGGGCACGGGTTGGGCCGGGCAGAGGGCCGTGGGCAGCCTGGACGGCCCCGCGCTGGACGGCCAGGCCTCGCTGGAGACCAGGGCGAACCAGTACTGACGGGGCAAGCAGCCGGGAGCCCTGAGGAACTGAGGGTGGGGGCCTGCGATGGGAACACGTCTGTAGCATCCAGGCAGGACAGAAGGGGCCTGAGCAGCGCTAGCTCAGAGGCCTGAGGGTTAGCCGTAGCCTCCACAGGCAGCTTTCACTGTGGCCTTGGCTTGAACTCCAAAATTCAGTGGTTTCATGATAGTTTTCATCTCGAGATTGAATCCCCAAGTGTTTTGGGAGGAGGGAGAGGCCTGGCTGTTTCCCTGAGGATTTGGCCATGAGGGAGCCCAGCCCTGCCTGGGGACAAGCGGCAGATGGCCCCCAGTCTGTGGCAGCCAGGGAGGCCCCAGTGTAGGAGAAGAAACACGCTCCAGGGCAGAGCCTGTGTTCTTCGGAGCCCCGGGAGGCCTTCCTCCACGTGGGCAGGCAGGGCAGGGGCCGCCGCTTAGGCTCTTGGGCAAACACCTTATTGGCAGTAGGCTGGCCCTGTCCACACAGGGGTGCTGGCGGGGCCTTTTGCTGACCAGAATTTGTGCAGCCAGTGTACAGGTTGAAAAGTGAAGGCTTGGCGGGCGGCTAAGGGCTGCAGGCAAGGCCACCCAGAGATCAAGTTCCTGAGCAAAGTCCAACCTCCAGACACATCCTTGGGCCAAGGTGAGGCAGACCCAGCAGTGGGCCCCGACCACATTTGCACCAGATGCAGGAGCCACACGCATGTCCTCCTCTCTTGCAAATGTCCGCTGTCTGGGTCCAGATGTGTGGGAACAGCAGTGGAGAATAAGCACCCTTGTCCACCTTGGGCAAGCCGGGTGCCAACAGGAAGCTGGAGACAGCCTAGAAGGATGGCTTCTCCACCACGAGGGGGATGCCAGGAGGAGGGGAGGCTTGTCCTAGTGGCCTTCCGGAATTCCAAGGATGAAGAGAGTAGCTCAAAGGCCTTCAGTGGGGAAGGGTTTTCTTTAATCAGATGGAACCTGATTGTCAATTGGCAAAGGGGTGAACCTGTCAACATTCTCAGAGAACTGAACCTAAAATTCCATACACAGTGAAACTAGCATTCAAGTAAAACAGCAAAATAAAGGTGTCTTCACACCTATAAACATCCACACACCAAGTCTCTCAAAAAGGACTGAAAGAGATGCCCTAGAAAATGAATCCAAGTATGAGACCTTGATGCCACAGAGAAACCAGCTTAGACTGTTCAGGGAGAATCAAACAACTTGAGAGAAAGTCCCACGTGAGACGAACACGGCCTGTGGAAAGAGGAGGGAGGAGCAGGAAGGAGGAGCATGCAACAGCTCTTGTATCACAGCCCTGAGTGCTCGCTGGAAGGCCTGACGCTGAAGCTGAAGCTCCAGTACTTCGGCCACCTGATTCGAAGGGGCAACTCATTGGGAAAAGACCCTGATGCTGGGAGAGACTGAGGGCAGGAGAAGAAGGGGACGACAGAGGATGAGATGGCTGGATGGCATCACGGACTCCATGGACGTGAGTTTAAGCAAACTCCAGGAGACACTGAAGGACAGGGAAGCCTGGTGTGGTGCAGTCCATGGGACCGCAAAGAGTTGGACATGACTTAGCAACTGAACAAGAAGAAGAAAATTTTAGAATCAAAAGAAGAAAAGCCTAAAATTCCAAAGTTTCCATGAGAAAAATGGAAATAGGACTTGCAGATTTCAAAACAGCCAGGAGAAAACTGAAGTGAAGAAAAACTGTGCCAACAAAAAGCAGACAAGAGAAAAAAAGATAAATAGATGATAAATGAGGAACAGAAAATTAGATGACAGGAATAAATTCCAACACCTGTGTAATCAGAGACATGATGGAATTCATCTGTTAAAACACAGAGACTCTAATTAGAATGTTGACACACTTAAATACTAATTATGGGAAACACACCCCAAAAACGTCACCAAGATTGAAAATAAAAAGGTGGAGAAAGCATGTATCATGTGACTTTTGTTCCTCAGAAGACCATAAGGAGAATGAAGAACTGAAAACTAGAAGATATTTGCAACACAAACACCTTGCAAGGGATCCGTATCCACAACAAAGAGCTCTCTAAATCCATTAGAGAAAGTCAAAGATGTGTATAAGAGACAGGGGCGGGCGAGGGAGTTGCAGACACAGGACTGGGGGCATCTGAGGGGGTGCTGGGGGGGAGCTTAGGAGGGGAATGGGAAGGGGATGAAGGGGGCCCGTCCAGGAATCGGGAGCACTGGATGGGGCGGGCCCTGCTGAGTGTTGGGGGGAACCTGGAGGGGGCCACAGGACGGAGGGAGCCCAGAGTGAGCACCACGTGGGCACGGGTTGGGCCGGGCAGAGGGCCGTGGGCAGCCTGGACGGCCCCGCGCTGGACGGCCAGGCCTCGCTGGAGACCAGGGCGAACCAGTACTGACGGGGCAAGCAGCCGGGAGCCCTGAGGAACTGAGGGTGGGGGCCTGCGATGGGAACACGTCTGTAGCATCCAGGCAGGACAGAAGGGGCCTGAGCAGCGCTAGCTCAGAGGCCTGAGGGTTAGCCGTAGCCTCCACAGGCAGCTTCCACTGTGGCCTTGGCTTGAACTCCAAAATTCAGTGGTTTCATGATAGTTTTCATCTCGAGATTGAATCCCCAAGTGTTTTGGGAGGAGGGAGAGGCCTGGCTGTTTCCCTGAGGATTTGGCCATGAGGGAGCCCAGCCCTGCCTGGGGACAAGCGGCAGATGGCCCCCAGTCTGTGGCAGCCAGGGAGGCCCCAGTGTAGGAGAAGAAACACGCTCCAGGGCAGAGCCTGTGTTCTTCGGAGCCCCGGGAGGCCTTCCTCCACGTGGGCAGGCAGGGCAGGGGCCGCCGCTTAGGCTCTTGGGCAAACACCTTATTGGCAGTAGGCTGGCCCTGTCCACACAGGGGTGCTGGCGGGGCCTTTTGCTGACCAGAATTTGTGCAGCCAGTGTACAGGTTGAAAAGTGAAGGCTTGGCGGGCGGCTAAGGGCTGCAGGCAAGGCCACCCAGAGATCAAGTTCCTGAGCAAAGTCCAACCTCCAGACACATCCTTGGGCCAAGGTGAGGCAGACCCAGCAGTGGGCCCCGACCACATTTGCACCAGATGCAGGAGCCACACGCATGTCCTCCTCTCTTGCAAATGTCCGCTGTCTGGGTCCAGATGTGTGGGAACAGCAGTGGAGAATAAGCACCCTTGTCCACCTTGGGCAAGCCGGGTGCCAACAGGAAGCTGGAGACAGCCTAGAAGGATGGCTTCTCCACCACGAGGGGGATGCCAGGAGGAGGGGAGGCTTGTCCTAGTGGCCTTCCGGAATTCCAAGGATGAAGAGAGTAGCTCAAAGGCCTTCAGTGGGGAAGGGTTTTCTTTAATCAGATGGAACCTGATTGTCAATTGGCAAAGGGGTGAACCTGTCAACATTCTCAGAGAACTGAACCTAAAATTCCATACACAGTGAAACTAGCATTCAAGTAAAACAGCAAAATAAAGGTGTCTTCACACCTATAAACATCCACACACCAAGTCTCTCAAAAAGGACTGAAAGAGATGCCCTAGAAAATGAATCCAAGTATGAGACCTTGATGCCACAGAGAAACCAGCTTAGACTGTTCAGGGAGAATCAAACAACTTGAGAGAAAGTCCCACGTGAGACGAACACGGCCTGTGGAAAGAGGAGGGAGGAGCAGGAAGGAGGAGCATGCAACAGCTCTTGTATCACAGCCCTGAGTGCTCGCTGGAAGGCCTGACGCTGAAGCTGAAGCTCCAGTACTTCGGCCACCTGATTCGAAGGGGCAACTCATTGGGAAAAGACCCTGATGCTGGGAGAGACTGAGGGCAGGAGAAGAAGGGGACGACAGAGGATGAGATGGCTGGATGGCATCACGGACTCCATGGACGTGAGTNGCTGAAGCTGAAGCTCCAGTACTTCGGCCACCTGATTCGAAGGGGCAACTCATTGGGAAAAGACCCTGATGCTGGGAGAGACTGAGGGCAGGAGAAGAAGGGGACGACAGAGGATGAGATGGCTGGATGGCATCACGGACTCCATGGACGTGAGTTTAAGCAAACTCCAGGAGACACTGAAGGACAGGGAAGCCTGGTGTGGTGCAGTCCATGGGACCGCAAAGAGTTGGACATGACTTAGCAACTGAACAAGAAGAAGAAAATTTTAGAATCAAAAGAAGAAAAGCCTAAAATTCCAAAGTTTCCATGAGAAAAATGGAAATAGGACTTGCAGATTTCAAAACAGCCAGGAGAAAACTGAAGTGAAGAAAAACTGTGCCAACAAAAAGCAGACAAGAGAAAAAAAGATAAATAGATGATAAATGAGGAACAGAAAATTAGATGACAGGAATAAATTCCAACACCTGTGTAATCAGAGACATGATGGAATTCATCTGTTAAAACACAGAGACTCTAATTAGAATGTTGACACACTTAAATACTAATTATGGGAAACACACCCCAAAAACGTCACCAAGATTGAAAATAAAAAGGTGGAGAAAGCATGTATCATGTGACTTTTGTTCCTCAGAAGACCATAAGGAGAATGAAGAACTGAAAACTAGAAGATATTTGCAACACAAACACCTTGCAAGGGATCCGTATCCACAACAAAGAGCTCTCCAAATCCATTAGAGAAAGTCAAGCCGAAAGAATGATAGGCACGTCTGCCATCAGCCTCCTTTCAGAGAAGAACCTGGAAGAAGCCAGTAACCTCACTGGCGATTTTGGAAATACAAACTCAAAACCACACCGATTGAGCACAGACCCTGCTGGCCAGAACTCCAAGTGGTACAATTATCTTGTAAACAATGCGGCATTCTTCAAAGAAACGGGGTGTGCAGCAGGTAGCCATTGCCGCGTGACAAGCCACCCCCAAACTGGGCAGCTTCAAACCACAGCAATCACTCCTTTCACTCAGGCATCTGCTACTTGGGAGAGATTCAGCGGCACGGCTGGTCTGCTCCTCGATGCACCCCAGGCGCCTCCTGGAACATCCAGCACCTGTGTGCCTGGCAAGCTGGTTCCTGATGTAGGCTGACGGCTTGGTGGGGATGCCCTCAAGGGACGGTGGCCAGGTTCCAAGAGCAAGAGTCCCAAGAGAACCAGGTGGCCCCAGTATCACTTTTCAGACATGTAGCATCACTTGTCCACAAAGCTGAGCCGATTCGGCAGATATAGGGACAATGACCCCTACTTCCTGTGAAAATCAGTGTCAGAGTCACATTTTAAGAGGAGCACGTGGCAGGGAGAAGTGACTGGCGTTTGGGAAAATACAAGCTGCCGGGGTTCGCACACCTGTTCCCAGCGCTAGGGTTCCGTCAACAGAGACTCCTGGGACGTCCCATGCCTGGCTGCATGCCAGAGAAAGCTGCACTAACCCATCAGGAGACCTGGCAGCATTTTCAAAGCAGCACTACTTTTAAGAGCAAAAATACTGCAAAGTGAAAGTGTTAGTCGCTCAGTCGTTAGCCGCTGACTCCTTGCAACTCCGTGGACTGTAGCCCATCAGGCTTCTCTGTCCATGAAATTCTCCAGGCAAGAGTACTGGAGCAGGTTGTCCTTCCCTTCTCCAGGGGATCTTCCCAACCCAGGGATCAAACCTAGGTCTCCTGCACTGCAGGCAGATTCTTTACCGTCAGAGCCACCAGGCAAGCCCTAAAAATACCGGGGGGAGGAACATGGACTTGGACGTGTTCACGGACAATAGAACGAGTAGAGTGAGGAGTGTCCACACGTGGACGGGCACACAGCAACTGAAATGAACGAGCAGCACCGCTCGGGCCCACGAGACTGGATCTCAATCGTGTGATGCTGCATGGGAGAAACAGAATACAGTGTCATCATGATAATGCAAAGTGTGCTTCCATTTGCACTCAGCAGAGTCAGGAGGGTGTGCACACGCACGCGCACATACACACACACACACCTGTGTCTTATCTGGTATCAGTGGACAGATCTGGAGCTCACAATGATAGCTTTAGTTGTAGCACAACAGATCTCATCTGTCCTTCCCCGTTTCTACGTTTGTAACCCTTTCAACAGTGAGAAGCCTCTGAGTGTTTAACCTGCCACTCCAGCCCCATCGTCTGTTGGCTATACCAGCCAGAAACTTGGCCCGAGACGCCAACTGCCTCCCCCCACGCCCCATTGCTTGCTTGCTCAGTCACTCAATTGTGTCCGACTCTTTCCGACCCTCTGGACTGTAGCCCGCCAGGTCCCTCTGTCCATGTGATTTTCCAGGCAAGAATACTGGAGTGGGTTGCCATGCCCTCCAGGGGATCTTCCTGACCGAGGGATCGAAACTGGGTCTCCTGTGTCTCCTGCATTGCAGGCACATTCCTTACTGCTGAGCCACCGCGAAAGCCCAAGCCATCAGGGAAGCTCCCCATTAGACACATCAAGCTCAGCCCAGCTCTGCGTACATCCCTGGCCCTCCCGCTCCATAGCCCTCCCTCCCCACCCCACCCCATTCTATCTTTGCTGAAAGCTTGGGCCTGAGAAAGGCAAGGAGACAGTATCTCTATCACTTTGTAATATTCTATTGACATTTTTTGGCAGGAGTAAGATTAAAATCCTTCTTGATCTGCCTCTAACCTTTCATTTAGTAGACTGTACTTTTGCAAACAAAACACTCTTTAATGATATTTTCTTACTTTGGAATTCAGGGAAAATCATTTTTACCCACAATTAAATTCCAAGAGAAATCTAGTTATTTGCATAGGTTCAATAGAAATCAGCCCTTTTTTTTTACCAGGATGTAATTACACAAATGGAGAAGGGAATGGCAACCAACTCCAGTGTCCCTGCCTGGAGAATCCCATGGATGGAGGAGCCTGGCGGGCTGCAGTCCACGGGATCGCGAAGAGCCCGACATAACTGAGCGACCGACACTAATGAGACAAAAGGACTGTGCCGCCATGGCCTGAGACAGGCGTCACATTTGAGAACACGTCTCCTGTGATTCCGCATGACCCGTCCACCTGTGGAACCAGGGTTGTAGCCTCAGCGATGAACCAGGGCCCACAGGCCCACACCAGGGCATGAACGGTGGTGTGCCCGGGTTTAGCTTCGGATGCAGTCGGGCAGACAGGAACTGTGCCCAAGCCCTAGGTCCTTGTGAAAAAAGAAACTCACCCACATGTACAGGTGTTTCAGGCAAGAGAAACTGGAATCTCAGGCGTGCCAGAGACTCAACCCCACATTCCTGGTGAGGACATCTCCAGACAGAAGTGGATTTTCCGGCCTTGGTTGTTAGGTAACCCCATGTGGCTTAGTTGTGCCAGCCCAGCGAGGAGGCGCAGATGTGTTAATTACCACTTCTTTCAGCACCTGTGTAGGTGAGTCAGGTCCAAACACAAAAAGACTGGCTTTCTATGAAGAACCACCTTTGGAGAATATGTATCCTCATAGCGGGGGACAACTTAAACATTTCCAAAACTTGAATGCACGAGAGGATGGCGGTGGGCCCTTTCTGTGGGAGGCTGAGTGTGTTCCAGCAGACCCACCAAGGGACTTTTCGATTCTCTAGGGGGTGTGTCTGTTTCACTTGCTGTTTACTACTGATTATGATTTTTAATAACTCAGAAAAGGTAGATTGCAGAAAATGGATGGGTAGGTAATGAGATTTTTGTCTGATAGCATTGCACATGAATCTTCCCAGCGGTGATAGAATTTATTTCTTCAGAAAATGTTAGTTGGAAGAGGTTGCAGTTTTACAGCCCTGTAGAATATTAACCAGGTTTTAATTCAGACTTAAATTGAAGAAAGTAGGGAAAACCACTAGACCATTCAGGTATGACCTAAATCAAATCCCTTATGATTATACAGTGGAAGTGAGAAATAGATTTAAGGGCCTAGATCTGATAGA
>SJYX01014130.1:383468-400195 GCA_006410675.1 Oreotragus oreotragus
AAAGTTATGACCAACCTAGATAGTATATTCAAAAGCAGAGACATTACTTTGCCGACTAAAGTCCGTCTAGTCAAGGCTATGGTTTTTCCTGTGGTCATGTATGAATGTGAGAGTTGGACTGTGAAGAAGGCTGAGTGCTGAAGAATTGATGCTTTTGAACTGTGGTGTTGGAGAAGACTCTTGAGAGTCCCTTGGACTGCAAGGAGATCCAACCAGTCCATTCTGAAGGAGATCAACCCTGGGATTTCTTTGGAAGGAATGATGCTAAAGCTGAAACTCCAGTACTTTGGCCACCTCATGTGAAGGGTTGACTCATTGGAAAAGACTCTGATGCTGGGAGGGATTGGGGGCGGGAGGAGAAGGGGACGACTGAGGATGAGATGGCTGGATGGCATCACGGACTCGATGGATGCGAGTCTGAGTGAACTCCGGGAGATGGTGATAACGGGGAAGCCTGGCGTGCTGCAATTTATGGGGTCGCAAAGAGTCGGACACGACTGAGCGACTGAACTGAACTGAATCTAAATCAGCGCGTTTACTCAAGCAAGCTTTTTTTCAGCCACTCACTACACATCCTTCTCTCTCTCCAGGGTTTTGAAGCAGCCTCACCATTACACTGGTTTCCTCGTTAACGAGGTAACTAAATCTTGGACACATCCTCACTTCAGAGCTGGGGAGTTTTATTCTTAACTTTTGAAAATCACACTTGGGCAGCTCTGTCTCTCTTTGTGTCCTCGGCGTCTCCTCTAAGAGATGTAACGGATGCCCCTAACCAAACACGCCTGATGCCTGTGCCTGGCTCCTGGCCTCCGTCCCCAAACTGCTCCGCTGGTGTCTCCTCATCTGTTATGGGTTGAATTGTGTCCTCCCCACAGAGACAGGTTGGCACCTTCATGCTCAGTACCCGTGGACATGACCTTGCTTGGAAATAGGGTCCCTGCTGGCGATCGAGGTCACTGGGGGTGGCCCTGAGCCCATGAGTGGTGTCCCCACAAGCAGAGGGAACTGTGGACGCAGACTCCAGGGAGAAGGCCACGAGACCACAGAGACAGAGGCTGGAGGGACACGGCTGCACGCCCAGGAGCGCCAGGAGTGGCCCCCAGAGCCGGGAGAGGCGGGAAGGATGCTCCCGACGGGCTTCGGGGGGGCGGGCAGTGCCCAACACCAGAGCTCAGACGTCCCGCCTGCAGGGCTCTGGGGTGGAAGCCTCCCAGCTGCTGGGTCTGTAGCGCTTTCTCGGGGCGTGCAGCACGCCAGTCCACTGTCTCAGGTGGTGGTAACCCAACGCGTCCTGAGCGGCTCTCCTACTGCTCACGTCTGTTGTTGTTGTTGGTCAGTTGCCAAGTTGTATCTGACTCTTTGTGACCCCGTGGACTGCAGCACGCCAGGCTTCTCTGAGCCGTCAGCAAATCCTGTGAACTCCCCTCAGAGACATCCAGAACCAGCCCGGTGTCTTTGCCCCTGCTACGACCCCGGTGCCAGGCTTTCGTCTGTCCCCTGTGTCATCCAGGTGTCCGGACCGGTCTCTCCGCCACCCCTGGCGTCGCTGTAGCTCTTCTCTGGACAGCAGCCCACGCGACACCATCACCCCTGTGCTCGGAAGCTCTCAGTGGCTCCGTAGTGTCTCTCAGAATCAAAGCCAAAGTCTTTAACTCGACAACCAAAAAATAACCAGATGAAATAATCGACAAATGAACTGAATAAACACTTGCCCGGAGAAGGCTTGCAAGTGGCCAAAAAGCACATGAGAAGATGCCCAGCGTTCCTGGCCGCCATGGAAGCGCAGTGCAGAGCCACGGGGAGGAGCGCCTCCAGGTGTGCAGTGGATGGGAGCCCGCCCTACAGCACAGGGGACGCGGGTTCCATCCCCCGTCCAGGAAGAGTCCACACGCCACGGAGCAACTAAGCCCCGCACAACTCCTGAGCCCACGTGCCTCGATCCTGTGCTCACAGGAGAAGCCACCGGAGAGAGAAGCCTGTGCCCCACAGTGAGGGGTAGGCCCAACTCGCTGCAGCTAGAGAAAGCCCACGTGAAGCAACCAAGACCTAGCACAGCCAAAGTAACAAATTCATTCATTAGAAAAAAACACAATGGGATACTACCTCACACCCTCTAGAGTGCCTAGAATCAAAAAATCAGGGACTTCCCTCACAGCCCAGTGGTTAGGACTCCAACCTTCCAGGGCTGGGCCCGGGGTTCAATCCCTGATTGGGGAACTAGGAGCCTGCAAGCCGTGTGGCCAAAAAAAAAAAAAAAAACAGATAACAAGTATTGGTGAGGATGTGGAGAAGTTGGAACCCTCTTTTATTGCTGGTGGGAATGGAAAATGGTACAGCTGTTTTGGAAAACAGCTGGGCAGTGCCTCAGCAATTCCACTCCTAGGTATGTGCCCAAGAGAAAGGAAGACCCAGGCACACACAGAAAGTGTCCCTGAACATTCACAGCAGTGTCGTTTCCAATAGCCAAGAGGTGAAGCAAACCAAATGTCCATCAGCTGATCCATGTCTGAACGTGGTCTTTCCACGCATGCTGCTGCTCCTGATGATCAGTCGCCCAGTCGTGTCTGACGCTCTGTGACCCCACGAACTGCAGCACGCCAGGCTTGCCTGTCCTTCACCATCTCCCAGAGTTTGCGCAAACCCCACTGAGTCGGTGATGCCATCCAACCATCTCATCCTCTGTTGTCCCCTTCTCCTCCTGCCTTCAATCTTTCCCAGCATCACGGTCTTTTCCAATGAGTCAGTTCTTTGCATCAGGTGGCCAAAGTATTGGAGTTTCAGCTTCAACATCAGTCCTTCCAATGAACATTCAGGACTGATTTACTTTAGGATGGACTGGTTGGATCTCCTTGCAGTCCAAGGGACTCTCAAGAGTCTTCAACACCTCAGTTCAAAAGGATCAATTCTTTGGCACTCAGCTTTCTTTATGGTTCAGCTCACATCCATACATGACCACTGGAAAAACCGTAGCCTTGACTAGACGGACCTTTGTTGGCAAAGTAATGTCTCTGCTTTTTAATATGCTGTCTAGGTTGGTTATAACTTTCCTTCCAAAGAGTAAGCGTCTTTTCATTTCATGGCTGCAATCACCATCTGCAGTGATTTTGGAGCCCAAGAAAACACAGTCTCTCACTGTTTCCATTGTTTCCCCATCTATTTGCCATGAAGTGATGGGACCAGATGCCATGATCTTACTTTTCTGAATATGGAGTTTTAAGTTTTAAGTCAGTTTAATGACTCTCCTCTTTCACCTTCATCAAGAGGCTCTTTAGGTCCTCTTCACTTTCTGCCGTAAGGAGGATGTCGTCTGCATATCTGAGGTGATTGATATTTCTCCCGGCAGCCTTGATCCCAGCTTGTGCTTCCTGCAGCCTGGCGTACATGGGGTATCAGCTTATAGTGCTCAGTTTCTGAGTTGTCTCCAGCTCTTTGCAACCCCATGGCCTGTACCATGCAAGGCTCCTCTGCCCATGGTAGTTTTTCAAGCAGGAAATACTTGAGTGGGTTGCCATTTCCTCCTCGAAGGGATCTTTCCACCCTGGGGATCAAACTCACATCTGCTGCATTGGCAGGCAGGTTCTGTACCGCTGAGCCACTAGGGAAGCCCAAATAGAGTATTTTCAGCAATAAAAAGGGATGGAGTGCTGAAGTGGGCCCCAGCAGGGATGGGTCTTGAATCGTGCTCTGCAGAGCGAAAGGGACAAAGCGTCACAGATCACGTGACCCCATTCACATGACACGTCCAGGACAGGCGAGCCCGTGGGGACAGAGCAGATTAGCTGTTGCCAGGGCCGTGGTCAGGCCGGTGGGCGTGGGGTTTCTTACGGGAAAGAAGTTTCTTCTAAAACTGCCTCTGGCAAGGGTTGCACAACCAGGTGCTTTTTTTGGCCACACCATGTGGCTTGTAGGACCTTAACTCCCCAGCCGGGGACTGAGCCTGGGCTCAGCAGGGATGGCACCAAGTCCCAGGCGCTGGGCCGCCACGGAATGCCCTCGAGTTGAGCATTTCAAAGGATCGAACTGTAGGGCATGTGAATTATATCCCAAGAAAGCTGTCATCCCTGATGGCTCAGATGGTTAAGCATCCGCTTACAATGCGGGAGACCTGGGTTCAATCCTTGGGTCATGAAGATCCTCTGAAGAAGGCAAGGGCACCCCATGCCAGTACTCGTGCCTGGAAAATCCCATGGATGGAGGAGCCTGGCAGGCTACAGTCCATGGGGTCCCAAAGAGTCGGACACGACTGAGCGACTTCACTTTCACTTTTTTTGCTTTCTTTCAAAGCTGTCTTAAGATACACTGAGTAATCACATAAATTAAAAAATTAAAAATCCTAACACTAGAGAGTAGATGATTTAGACTCACCTCTTCCTGCTCCCCCAACTAAATATAACTTTAAAAATTGGGAGAAGGGCTGCCCTGGTGATTCACTGGTAAAGAATCCGCCTGCCAGTGCAGCAAACAGGTTCAACCCCGGATCCAGGAAGATCCCACATGCCACAGAGTGGCTGAGTCCACGCGCCACGACTCCGAGCCTGGGAACCGACACACTGAAGCCCCCGGGCCCGAGCCTGCGCTCTGCAAGCGAAGCCGCCGCGATGAGAAGCCTGCACAGCACGGCGAGAGAGCGGCCCTGCTCGCCGCAGGCAGAGAGAAGCCCAGCACAGCCAAAACGAGCAGATAAAAAGATCACACACTAAAAAAGAAAGAGCTTACAGGAGAGGGGAACGGTCAACAGGTACAACAGTGAAATGAATCAGATGCTGTGAGAGACTGTGAAGCAGCTGCCACAGAAATGCCTCTGCAACCAATTACAGATTATCCTGAAACAAGCAGAAAAATAGAAAACCTTCCTGCATAGAAACAAGCTATTAAAAAGTCAAATGGAATCACAGAACTGAGAAATACACCAAAATTTAAAAGTCACTGAATGGGCTCAATAACACCATGAATTGTGTTATGACAGACAAGTCTACGAACTAGAGAACAGAATCGGAGAAATTACCCAGTCTCAACAAGCAAAGGAAAACAGGCTGAAGGAAAACAAGCCAAAAGTAAAAGCGAAAACACAGCCAACACCCTATTGAAAGCAGACAGAAATAAGGGAAGAGCGACTGGAACAACATTGGGTTTTTTATCAGAAACCACAGAGGCCAGAAGGAAGCACCACGTTTTTCAAACACTGGAAGGAAAGGACTGTCAACCACGAACTGCATATCTAGCGAAAAATGCTTCAGGAATGAAGGGGGCTTCCCTGGTGGCTCAGCGGTGGAGACTCTGCCTGCCAACGCTGGAGACACTGGTTCAGTCTCCCCTGCCGAAGATCCCGCAGGCCAAAGAGCAGCTCAGCCCGCGGGCCACAGTCCCTGAGCCTGTGCGCTCGCGTCGCACCCACAGCTGCTGAGCCCTCGGGCCCTAGAGCCCACGCCCGGCAGCGAGAGGAGCCGCTGCAGTGAGAAGCCCGCACAGCGCACTAGCTAGTAGGCCCTGCTCACAGCAACCAGGGAAAAGCCCACGCGGCAACAGAGACCCAGAAAATAAATAAAGCCAGCCACAGCCTCAGCTGGCGAAGAGGAAGAAGATTTAAACCAACAAGCCAAAAAAAAAGAATGAAGGAGAGGGACTTAACTGGCTGTGGTTAGGGCTTTGCACTTCACTGCCAAGGGCCTCGGTTTGATCCCCGGTCGGGGAACTGGGACCCCCTTGCCGCACAGCACAGCCAAAGAGAAAAGGGCGGGGAAACGGAGACACCCACAGAGAAAGAGAACGACAAGGACTGGCCCTAGCAGAGCTGCCCCGAAGGAGTCGCTAAAGGAAGCTCTTCAAACAGAGACGATACCAGAAGGCTCAAAGCCTCAGAAAGGTGAGAAAAACAAGAGAATGCGTAAGACAGAGGGAAATGTGGCAGCCGTTCTCATCCTGACCCTCTTACGCCACGCTGGGTGGCTGGAGCGACGCTTGTGACGCTGTCCGACGCGGTGCTGAACGTACACGTAGGAAAGACTTGGGCACTTCTAGCTTTTAAACGGGAATAGTAAAGGGGATGCGGAGGAGGCAATGGCACCCTGCTCCAGCACTCTTGCCTGGAAGATCCCATGATGGAGGAGCCTGGGGGGCTGCAGTCCATGGGGTCGCGAAGAGTCGGACACGACTGAGCGACTTCACTTTCACTTTTCACTTTTCTTCACTGGAGGAGGCAATGGCAGCCCACTCCAGTGTTCTTGCCTGGAGAATCCCAGGGGCGGGGGAGCCTGGTGGGCTGCCATCTATGGGGTCGCACAGAGTCGGACACGACTAAACGACTGAACTGAACTGAACGCATTATTTATCATGTTATCATTTATTATATATTAAAATCACATAAAGTAGATTGCAGAGCAAAGAAAATTGCTAGAATCAAGGAGGAATGTCACATAATGATAAAAGAGTCAATCCAGTTGGAAGACACAATGATTGTGAGTATTCGCACGCCAAGCAACAGAGTTAGAAGCATGTGAAGCGGGGTTCCCTGGTGGTCCAGGGGTTAGGGCTTCGCCTCTAACGCAGGGGGTGTCGGGTCAGTCCCTGGATGGACAACTAAGATTCCACTTGCCACATGCTGTGGCCAAAAAAATGCATATATACATATATGTGTGTGTATGTGTGTGTGTGTGTGTGTGTAGCAAAATATAATAGAGCTGAAAGAAGAAATAGACAAATCTAAAGTTATAGCTTTTACTTAGGGACTTCCACTGTCCCCCATTCACTCCACTGTGAGCAAATGATGGAACGTCTACACAGAGTCAACAAAGATTTAGAAGAAGGCAAAACCATCACCAAGCAACAGGACCTAAAGGGCATTTATAGAACCGTCCACCAAACAGCAGCAGAAAAAACATCCTTTTCAAGCATCTGTGGAACACTGCCCAAGGCAGGCCATATCCTGGGTCACAGAACAAACTTCAAGAAATTTAAAAGGACTGAAATCATATAGAATATGTTGCCCAGCCACGCGTGCGTGCGCTCAGTCACTCAGCTGAGTCTGACTCTCTGCAACCCTGTGGACTGTAGCCCACAGGCTCTCTGTCCATGAGATTTCCCAGGCAACAGTACTGGAGTGGGTTGCCATTCCCTTCTCCAGGGGATCTTCCCGGCCCGGGGATGGAATCTTTTGCATTGGCAGGCGGACTCGCTACCCCCGAGCAACCTGGAAAGCCCCCGTCCCGTCAGTAGAAGGCCAAATCGAACAAACGCTGACCTCCTCCATGCACGAGCAACTTCTCCAGCAGACTGTCTTCTGATTTCATGTGCAGCATCAGCTCTTCCTGGTTTCCATGGCAGACTCCCTTTGGACTTGAACTTCGACCCTCCAGCCTCTCAGATCAGATCTTGGACCCACCAAGCCTCGCAATCTCATGAGCCAATTGCTTAAAGTAAACACACACACACACACACACACATTATTGGTTGTTTCTCTGGAGAACCCTCATACAAAGCCGAAGGCAAAAAAGAAAGATCAATTAATAATATTAGGGGGAAAATAGGGGTCCTGCTATGAGCCCCACACGCAGTAAAAGGATAATAAGCAAATATTATGAGCAACTCTGGGTCTTCCCTGGTGGCTCAGTGCTAGAGTCCGCCTGGGGATGCAGTAGACTCGGGTTTAGTCCCCAGGTCGGGAAGGTCCCCCGGAGGAGGAAACGGAGCCCACTCCAGTATTCTTGCCTGGAGAATCCCGTGGGCAGAGGAGCCTGGCGGGCTACCGTCCATAGGGTCGCAAAGAGTCCAGAGTGATTCAGCGGCCAAAGAACAACAGGAGCAACTCTACAGACAAAATTTGACAGTTGAAATGAAATGAACTAATCTCTTAGAAAACACCAACTACCGCTATTCCCTCAAAATAAAACATGATTTAAAGCGTCATATAACTATTAATGAAGTTGAATTCATAACTTAAAACTCAAACAAGGAGGAAGCTAGAATCGTCTAATACCAAAACCAAATAAAGTCAGTATCAAAAAAGGGCACCACAGACCAAAGTCCTTCATGAACATAGACACAAAAACCCTCAACAAAGTGTTAGTGAATGAGATTCAGCAATGTGTAAAAAATGTTACACACCGTGACCGAGTGGGGTTTATTCCAAGGCTGCAAGGATGGTTCAATATTCAAAAGTAATGTTGTCCAACGTATTAACAATCTAGAGTAGAAAAATTACATGATATCAATCAATTCAGAAAAGGCAGTTTGACAAAATTCAACACACACACAACATGATAAAAACCCTCAGAAAAGCAGTGATAGAGGGGAATGATCTCAACTATAGCTAACATATTTCATGGTGAAAGACTGCATGCCTTCTCCTAAGATCGGGAATAAGGGAAGCACGTTCCCCTCACCGCCTTCACTCAGTCCCAAGCGGGCTGGGAGGACCACGCGGGGCGATAACCGAGGAGGGGCGTCTCTGGTGCTCCAGGGGTTAGAGTCCGCCTGCCGATCCAGGGGACACGGGTCCAACCCCCGGTCCAAGAAGACCCCACACGCCTGGGGCAACCAATTTTTTAAAAATAAGATAAGAAAAGGGAAGAAATGCATTTAACTCCAAAATGAAGAAATAAAACCCCCTGCATTTTATTTGCAGATGACATGATTATCTACTAGAGCATCCCAAGGAATCTATCCATAAAATTCCTAGAAATAATAAGTGAGTTCAGGCAGGTCTCAGAATACAATATAAGCATTTTTTTTTAATCGTATTTCTACATACTAGCAATGAACACAAAGACCCTGGAATTAAAAACATAACAGTACCTACAATGTTTCAGAATAAAGTTAAAATTCTGAAAATAACATAACGCTGATTTTAAAAATCACAGATCTAAATAAATAGAGAGCTATACCATTTTCACGGTTATAAGACTAAAAATAGTGAAAATGCCAATTCTCTCCAAATGGATGTACAAGCTAACACAAATCCCATCAAAATTCCAGCAAGGATTTTTGCAGATTCAGACAAGATTATCCTCAGATGTGTATGGAATGGCAAAGCACTATAACAGCCAAAACGATTTTGAAAAGGAGAATAAAGTGGGGGCACTCATCAACGCAACTCTGACACTTGCGCATCCTGCGCCAGTGGACAGTACCCCCCACCCCGGCTCCTCTGTCCACGGGGATTCTCCAGGCAAGGATACTGGAGTGGGTCGTCAGGCCCTCTCGTAAGGGATCTTCCCGACCCAGGGACTGAACACAGGTCTCCCGCACTGCAGGTGGATTCTTTACAGTCTGAGCCACCAGGGAAGCCCAAGCTTGCTGGAGCGGGTAGCCCATCCCTTCTCCAGGGCATCTTCCCAGCTCCGGAACCGGACCCAGGTCTCCTTCAATTGCACGCGGACTCTTTCCCCGCCGAGCTACCAGGGAAGCTATGGTGATCCAGGCTGCGGTCCTGGCAGAGGGACAGACACACAGATCCACAGAACAAAACAGAAAACCCGGAAACAGACCCACACAAACGCGTCCAAGTGATTTTTGACGAACGTGTAAAAGCATTTCGGTGAAGGAAAGACAGCCGGCGTTTTCAGCCAGCTGTGCTGGAGCGATTAGATGTGCGTGGGTTTCCAGGAGGTGCAGTGGCAAAGAATCCGCCCGGCAGAGCGGCAGCTGCAGGATGTGGGTTCAGTCCCTGGGTCGGGAAGATCCCCTGGAGGAGGGCAGGGCACCCACTCCAGCACTCTTGTGGGAAAATCCCATGGACAGAGGAGCCTGACAGGCCGCAGTCCATGGGGTCGCAAAAGAGAAGCACAGGACTGAAGGGCTAAACGAAGACAATCAGACACGCATGGGTCGGGGAGGGGAGTGGGGGGAGGAAGAGGGGAAGGAAACCCAAGGGTTTCACAATTTACCCAAAACTCAAAATGGATCATGAGCTTTAACGTAAAGCTAGAAAACATTTTGGAAAAATGCAGTAGAAGATCTTTGGGATCTAGGGCCAGGACAAAATTCCTAACTTGACACCAAAGGCAAAAGACATAAAAGAAAATACTGATAAAGCAGATCTCATCGAAACTTATAGCTTGCTCTGTAGGAGGAAAAGCAAGCCGTCTGACAAAGGACTAGTATACAGAATATTCAAAAACCCTAAAAACTCAGCAGTAAAAAAATAAGTCACCCAACTTTAAAAATCAGCAAGAGATATGAAGAGACATTTTAAGGAAAACATACACAGATGTCAATTAAGTATCTGTAGGGGCTTCCCTGGAGGTCTCCCAGTGGTTAGGAGTCCGAGCTTTCACTGCAGAGGGCAAGGGTTCAATCCCTGGTCTGGGGACTAAGATCTCGCATTAGCCTCTAAAGCACAGTGAGATGTCACCCCTATTACAGAGACAGAGTGAAAAGTTACGACCACAACTGGCCAGCTAGGATGTGGAGGGACGAGATCACTGATGCCTGCTAGCGGGAACGTGAAAAGGTAGAACCTGGCAGTTTCCTCAGAATCCAAACATGCAGGCCCACGTGACCCAGAACGCACCCTCTGGTTATTTGCCCCGGAGAACTGAAGACTCCTCTTCACACCAAAACACATACACACACAAACATCCCTAGGAGCTTTATTTGGAATAGACCCAAACAGGAATCAACACAGATGTCCTTCAGCTGGAGATGGCTGAGCCAACCGTGGTCCAGCCAGGCCACAGGCTGATGCTAGAATAAAGAGTGGCCCACCCACACCAGGAAACCCTCCCGAGCAACACGAGGGATGGGCAGTGACACTCAGGCCAGGCAGATGAGTCTCCAGGGAAACAGCCTGCGAACGCCATTTCAGCCTCGTCAGGCTCTTTGCGACCCTATGGACTGTGTCCCACCAGGCTCCTCTGTCCGTGGAATTCCCCAGACAAGAATACAGGAGTGGGTTGCCATGCCCCCCTCCAGGGGATCTTCCAGACCCGGGGACTGAACCTGTGTCTCTCACATCTCCTGTCTTGGCAGGAGGGTTCATCACTAGAGCCACTTCGGAAACCCCATGCTGAGCCAAACAGCCAATCCCAAAAGGCTCCTGACCGCTTGATTCCATCTTTGTTGTCGCTCAGTCACTAAGTTGTGTCCAGTTCTTTGCAAACCCATGCACTGCAGCACTCCAGGCTTCCTTGTCCTTCACCATCTCCCAGCATTTGCTCAGACTCATGTCCATTGAGTTGGTGATGCCATCTAACTATCTCGTCCTCTGTCATCCCCTTCTCCTCCCGTTTTCAATCTTTCCCAGCTTCAGGGTCTTTTCCAATGAGTCAGCTCTTTGCATCAGGTGGCCAAAATATTGGAGCTTCAGCCTCAGCATTAGTCCTTGCAATGAATATTCAGGACTGATCTCCTTTAGGATGGACTGGTTGGAGCTCTTTACAGTCCAAGGGACTCTCAAGAGTCTTCAACACCACAATTCAAAAGCATTAATTCTTTGGGGCTCAGCCTTCTTTTTGGTCCAACTCTCACATCCATACATGACTGCTGGAAAAACCATGGCTTTGACTAGACAGAGCTTTGTTGGCAAAGTAATGTCTCTGCTTTTTAATATGCTGTCTAGGTTGGTCATAGCTTTCCTTCCAAGGAGCAAGCATCTTTTAATTTCATGGCTGCAGTCACCATCTGCAGGGATTTTGGAGCCCAAGAAAATAAAGTCTGTTACTGTTTCCATTGTTTGCCCATCTATTTGCCATGAAGTGATGGGACCAGATGCCATGATCTTCGTTTTCTGAATGTTGAGCTTTAAGCCGCCTTTTTCACTCTCTTCTTTCATTTTCATCAAGAGGCTCTTTAGTTCCTCTTCACTTTCTTCCATAAGGGTGGTGTCATCTGCATATCTGAGGTGATTGATATTTCTCCCAGCAATCTTGATTCCAGCTTGTGCTTCTTCCAGCCCCGTGTTTCTCATGATGTACTCTGCACAGAAGTTAAACAAGCAGGGTGACAATATACAGCCTTGATGTACTCCTTTTCCAGTTTGGAACCGGTCCATTGCTCCATGTCTGGTTCTAACTGTTGCTTCCTGACCTGCATACAGGTTTCTCAGGAGGCAGGTGAAGTGGTCTGGTATCCCCATCTCTTGAAGAATTCTCCACAGTTTGTGGTGATCCACACAGTGAAAGGCTTTAGTGCAATCAATGAAGCAGAAAGAGATGTTCTTCTGGAGCTCTCTTGCTTTTTCGATGATCCAGCGGACGTTGGCACTTTGATCTAAGGAACACCAAAATGACAAGCTTTTGGAAGGGAGGACAGATCAGCAATTGCCTTTCCGGGGTTTGGGGACAAGGACAAAATAACAGTTCTTGTTGGGACTCTTCAGCATCTTGTTGGAGATTTCTCAAACCAACCTGGCTGATAACACTGTATAGAATTTACCACAGACAGACACACAAGTACAAGTAAAGTAAAACTAGGGAAACTGGGACAAGATCAGTGGCTGTACCAGCACCGCTATCCTGGTTGCGATCTTCTACTTTCTTTTCAGAAAGCGTTGCTTACCACTGGGGGATCCTGGCTAAGGTGTCCAACGGCGCCTCTCTATTATGTGTCAGAATTCCAACTGAACCTCTAGTTATCTCAGTAACATTTTCATTGAAAAAACAAACCACCACTGCTAGGAATGTTTTCTAAAGAAAGGACGAAAAGGCAAACAGCGTGAGAACCCCGAGCTCCTCAGGGAACTCTTGACGAGTGGGGTCAGGACGGCCAGCGTCCGCCCGCACCGTGCTCAGCATTAACGTGACCCTGAGCAGCCATCATCCGTGCGGAAGAAGCTATTCTGTTACGTGAACACAGCAGATTTGAGAAAAGTACATATAGTAAAAAAAAATTTAATTAACAGCCTTGTATGTAACCCCTGGGCCAGCTATATGTCTAATGTTTTCAAAGTTTTCCTTTGGAGGGGGTGTGATCATATGTGGCTTTCGGTGTTGGCTGGACTGTCAATAGGGACAGCCCTCCTGTTAAGATTAGGCTTCTAGATGAAACACAGTTCACCCAGTCACATTTTAAATCAGGTAAACAACACTTTTTTAGATCTGCTAAATCTAGAAATCCTAGTTACCCACATAAACCCTGAGTTACCTCTCCCTTGGAAAATAAAACAGAGCCAGTCATCACGGACAGGTGCCTGACGTCCGGGGCCGGCGCCTGAGCCCACCCGAGCCGTCCGCCCCGTCAGGGCCTGCTCCCACCTGGGCACGCCCCGCAGGCGCTCCGTCCTCACGCTCCCACCGAGGACGCCTGCTGGGATCGCCGCAGCCTCTCCGCTGGCCGTTCTGTGTCTGCCCCTCTTGCTTCCTGGCCCGTGTCCGCAGCCCCAGGGCCTTTGCCCGAGCACTCCGCGCGCCCGCCCCAGCCTGCCGTCGCTTTCTCCCGACTGCGGCACTTACTGCTGCTGTTTCAATGCCCCCTCTCCACGAAATTGGCGAGTCCAGTTCCGATCCCCGCACTCCGGCCTCACCGGGGTCACCACCACCTGCGAGGCACCGCACCCGCAGCTGCTCTCCAAGCGCTCCGAGTCCTGCCTCTCTCTCTCCTAAAGCCCTCGGGCGCCTCCTGGAGAGGCCAGGGTCCCCCGCACCCCAAGTGGTCTTGCTAACACAGCCACCGCAGCCCTTCCAGCCCCCTCGTCAGCAGCCCAGGAAGCGGCCAAAGCCCAGCGTCGAGCCCCAGGAGCCCCTGCGCCTCTGCGGCGCCCCCTCGCCCTCACCTTCTTAGGGGGCTGGGCGGCCCCCCTCGGGCCCCCTCCTGGGCAGGCCCCCACGGTCTTCTAAGACGGAGTGCGGGGCTGGGGGGCGCCTGGCAGACGCGGCCCCCCGACCACCCCCAGCTCGCGGTCCCCCTCCGCCCCATCCAGGGACGCTGGCAGTCGTCACTCCAGCCCCTCGCGATGCCCGCTCGCGGTGGGACCGGCCTCGGGGTCAGTGTTCCTGGCACAAGCGCCCTGAGCTGGGGCCGGGGGACCACTGACTCCTGGCCGCCGCTCCCCAGACGGGCGGCACCACGACAGCAGCATGGCCTCCTGCGCAGAGTCAAGGGCCCCCTGGGGTCCCCGCGAGGCCCCGGGGGTTCAGCGCAGGCCCCGGAAGCTCCTCAGCCCCAAAGGAGGATGGCCTCGCCCGGCCCTGGGCCCCCTCCGCCCAGAGGAAAACCGCGGGAAGCAGCGGCAGCGGGGCGCGGAGTGACGATGAAAAACGCGGAGGCGTGGAGCGGGGAAGCCACAGAGGCACTTCCTCTGGGGCCCACTCCCGGCCTCGCCCGCCCCGGGAGGCCCGGGTGCCCGCGTGGGGGTGGCACTGGGACTCGCCCCCTCCCCCTGGCCTCCTGGGGCGCGGAGCCTGGAGGAGGGCAGGCGCGGGGCTGTGGGAAGGCAGGCAGGCTGGCTCCGGGCGGTGGGCAGCGGGCTCAGGTCTGTGGCCTTGACGGGCCTCCCTCCCGCCTCGGTCTCGGTCCCCCGGCAGCCCAGACCCAAGCCTGGGGTCTCAGTCTACCCCCACCCCTCTTCCACCCGCCTTGTATCCCCCCAAAACCCTGGGGACATCACCCCCATCGGAACCGGTGACCACGGAGCGCCGGGGAAACCTCCCCATCCCAGGCTGCCCACTGCCCCTTTGCCCTCCAGTGCCCCCACTCCTTCTCCCAACCTGCAAACGCGCCAGCTCCTGGGAGGCTGGGGCAGGCGCGCGGCGGGGGAGAGCCAAGCCCCCCCGGGTGAGGAGGTGGGGTCAGTGTGCACAGTGACTCCAGAGTCCAGTTCCGAAGAGCCATGTGGGGCCCCCAGGTGACCCGCTGATCCCTGCCTGGAGAGGGTGGTCCTCAGAGGGGTTCCCAAGCCCCTGCCCACCCGGGCCCAGAGCAAAACCTGAGACCTGACAAACTCCCGAGCGCCTTCCTGTCCGGGCCACTCTGTCCAGCAGCCTCAATCCACATCTAACACGGGGGGCCGCCCGGAACTGCCTCCTGGGACCTCCGCGTGGCTCCCAGACCTCGTGTGGCCCCCCTCTGCCCTGTCGGCTCCAGCTGCGGTCTTCCTCCCCAGAGGATCAAGGATGCTACCGTCTGCCTGGGATGGGGGTGGTGCTCCCAGGACGACGGAGACAGCACGGTGCAGGTCCGGCAGGTGCTTGAAATTTTTCTTTTGATTTTTCTTCCCAGCCATTGAAAACTGAAAAAACATTCTTAGCTTGGGGTCAAATAAAAACCGCTGGCGGCAGGATTTAAACCGCAGCCGTCCTTTGCCGTCCACCCGCCAGCCACCAGCTTTAAAACAGACCTCCACCACCGTCCTGGGCCAGACAGAATCCAGCAGCGGCTGGGGTAGGAGAACAAAGGAGCACAACCTGCTGCCAGCGAGTTTAAGATTTGGTGATAAGCAAATTAAAAGAGCGCGGGAGGCGGTCCTAAGTTCTCGCCGGCCTGTGTCCGTCGCAGAGGTCAGGCCCCTGGGGCTGGAGTGCGATCAGAGGCCAGACAGGCAGGTAGAGTTGGGGGCGGGGGTCACGGACTTGCAAGCAGAGCTGGGGGCGGGGGTCGTGGAGGCCACTGTGGGGAAAGACACGGAGGGCTCCGGGCAGATGGAGACACGGCCGACCCACCCCACTGAAGCGGACCAGGCATTGGTGAACGAAAGACGTCCTAACCGTTACAGTGAGACTTAGGGAATGAATGAACCCATGTCTCGTTCTCATACAAAGTGAGTTGTAGTCTTGAACAAGGTGACAAAATCAGTTTGAGAATTTACTTGGTCAGTGAATTACTGTGAGTTAGGAAACTGAGTGTCCGAGACAGACACGGAGAGCGAGCCCGGCCCCGCGGCCCGCGGCCTCCCCGAGAGGAAGGGCCCCCCGGCCCCCACACGTTAAGCTTCGATCCCTGCGCCTGGCGAACCCGCACACGGCTGCACCTTATCGCCCGAGACTCCAGGGCCTAAAAGCGCCCGGCGCGCACGCAGAACCCCCCGGAGCCCCTCGGCGGGACGGACACCGTCCGGGTAAGGCCCATGCGCCTCTCCAGGCCCCGCGGCCGAGGGGCGCCGAGCACCTGCGCGCACCTGCAGGCGGAACCGGGCGCCCGTCGTGCCGCAGCCCCCGATGACGCGGCCCGCGTGCGCCCGCCCCGCAGCCGAGTCAGCAGGAAGGCCCCAGCGGCCCGCCCCGCCAGCGCCCCACGCCGGGCCAGCGACCCCCGCCCCGCCAGCGCCAGGCTACCTTGCGGCCGCCCCGCTGGCCGCCCGGGGGCGGGGCCGGCGCGCGAGGACTGCGCCTGCGCGGCCGGAGCCCGGCGGCGGCCGCGCCTGTGCGGTTGGCCCACGCCGGCCCGGGGGCGGGACTGCGCCTGCGCAGTCGGACCACGCCGGCCCTGGGGGCGGGGCGACGCCTGTGCAGTCGGCCCAGACCCGCCCCATCAGCGGCGCCTCGGCACCTAGAGCCGCCCCTCCGGCCGGGCCCGGGGGAGAGGCGGGCATGCGGGCACTGCGCCTGCGCGCGCCGGCCCCGCCCTCGGCCCCGCCCCGGCCGCGCGGGGCCCTGGGAGGGGTGCAGCGTCCGGCGGCTGCGGCGGCGGCGCGGGAGGGGCCGGGGGCGGACAAAGCCGAGGCCGATGAATGGGGCGCGTCCGCCTGCGCGGCCGTGGGGTCCCCGCGGTGAGTGCGCGGCTCGCGTTCCGGGCCGGCCGTCCAGGCGCGCCGTCGGGGCCGGGGCCGGGACCGGGGGCCGGGGGCTGGAGGGCGAGGC
>SJYX01014131.1:0-22949 GCA_006410675.1 Oreotragus oreotragus
TCTGTTCCACTGCCAGGAAATAGCCTCTCTCCCCTTTTTAACCAAATCAGACTCAGAATCCAAAGTCCAGCTAACAATCTCCCTTCCTCTCTGATGTTTTGCTTCACTCATTGGGCCCTCAAAATTGGTCTGTCCTTTAAATTCATAAAGAATATAGATTTATTTTATTTTCTATGCCTCAGCTTGAAATCTGCCTACACTCAGCTTTCGATTTAACATTTAATCATCATGCTTTTCCAACATAAATATTTCTTGAAGGTAGAGATTGTATGATTAAAAATATAGTCTCAATGATCCAAGAGTTCATTTTGAGCAAAGACAGTCTCCCCCCAATTTTTGAATAAATAATGAATGGAATAGTTTTTCACTGTCCTGTATCCTAGGATCTATGAGTAGAAAAGTAGGAAACAAATAATAAAAAGTAAAGAAAAATAAAAATTCTGTAGAAGATCAATGTAGGTGGTTCATGGGAGGGCCAAATGGTTATGTAACTTCTCTTAAAAATTTTGAATGAATGAATGAATGAAATTTCATTCATTCTTTTAACAGATTAAATAATCTTTAGGACTCCATTTGCCTGAAACAGATTTCTAACTCTCTTTTGGTTTTTAAAAACGTTTCAATTATCAAACAATTCTGGATATTTGTTTTCCTCATCTCCAAAAAGATCTAAAGGAAATGCTATAAAAATGAAATTAGACTACATTAAGATTTAAGGCAGAGAAGGCAATGGCATCCCACTCCAGTACTCTTGCCTGGAGACTCCCGTGGACGGAGGAGCCTGGTAGGCTGCAGTCCATGGGGTCGTTGAGTCAGACACGACTGAGCGACTGCACTTTCACTTTTCACTTTCATGCATTGGAGAAGGAAATGGCAACCCACTCCAGTGTTCTTGCCTGGAGAATCACAGGGATGGCGGAGCCCAATGTGCTGCCGTCTGTGGGGCTGCACAGAGTCGGACACAACTGAAGCGACTTAGCAGCAAGATTTAAGGATCTACAATTGAATAAGTTAAATTTTAGGAGTAAATTCACTTCAATAATAAATTGAATTAATGCTCTTTTAAGCGGAACTCTGCAATTATTCATGGAGCTGGAGAAAGTAAGGTCTTTCACAAACTTCTCACATATTAAGAAACTAGAGACCAGAGTTCCAAATATATTTGAATTTCTCAATTTCTTTCTTTCCCCAGAGAACTCCTATTCAAGCAGTTCCTTGGCATAGTAACCACATTTAACTCAGGACATTTTTCATCTTCAAATTTCTGTGGAAACTTTTGCTAATTACAAAGCAAATTCTACTCGGCTTTTAAGAAATGATAGTTCAAAACCATAATTCAAGGTATTTTCAGACTGGGTTGTTTTTAGGGGACTTTTGACTTATATTCAGTGAGTGCCTGGAATGTAAGCAAACTCCGCATGCAGTGAAAGCTCAGTTGCTCGCCAGCTTCACACTGCAGAGTTACAGAGACCACCGGAGAGGGATTGTTGTGCGTGTGTCTGTCACTCAGTCATGTCCAGCTTTTTGTGGCCCCATGTACTGTAGGCCTCCGAGGCTCCTCTGCCCATGGCATTTTCCAGGCAGGAATACTGGCGTGGATTGCCATTTCCGCCTCCAAAGGATCTTCTCCACCCAGGGATCGAAGCTGCATCTCTTGTATCTGCTGCATTGGCAGGCAGGTTCTTTACCACTAGCACCACCTGGGAATCCCTAGAACAGGTATTAGAGAAACATTTACATTAAATGGGCTTCCCTGATAGCTCAGTTGGTAAAGAATCCACCTGCAAAGCAGGAGACCCCAGTTCGATTCCTGGGTCAGGAAGATCCATTGGAGAAGGGATAGGCTACCCACTCCAGTATTCTTAGGCTTCCCTTGTGGCTCAGTTGGTAAAGAATCCACCTGTAATGCAGGAGACCTGGGTTTGATCCCTGGGTTGAGAAGATCCCCTGGAGAAGGCTACCCACTCCAGCATTCTGATCTGGAGAATTCCATGGACTGTATAGTCCAGGGGGTTGCAAAGAGTGGGACATGACTGAGCGACTTTCACTTTCACTTTACGTTAAATATAACCAGGCCATCATTAGGATGGAGGCTGCGTGTTTTCACAGCTTATCTAATAGTTTTTCTATAGAAAACCCTATGACCATTTACAAGTTAAAGGGTATATGAGAACATTTCTGTATTTGAAGTAAAAAGGATATACCTTAACCGTACATCAGATAGTGTTATGTGTATGGTGGGATCTGGATTCTAAGAAATGAGATTCTGAGTCACCTCACTGGCAGTCTAAAGCTGAGAGGCGTCTAGAAAGCATGATAAAGGAAAATCATAAAAAATTAATAATGATCTGGGGACCAGCTAAGGGAATAAAGACTGTAGCTGGTCCCACTGCATCTTTTTTTTCCCCTGGATAAATTTTTCCTGGCCACAACTTGGAAGCAGTTCTAACACGATACGGTGAACTCAACGTGGACATGAGTGGATGTGAGAAGTATAAAGGATGGATCGGAGCTGATCTCTCTGCTGCCCGATTCATGTTAGTTCAGTGCTCAGCATTCCCATAATCACCTGCAGATTTTGACATCAAGCTCAGCTTCTTATTTGCAAGCACTCTGACTGAGAGCTATTTTTAGGCATCAGAACCTGTTAAGCCCATGGAGGACAGGCTGGAAGGAGCCAGGGCTGGAAGCTCTGTGAGCAGCTTCATTGTTATCAGTAGATGACATTCAGGAAGGGACAGCTTTGAGAGATGGATTGCCATCCCGAGGTCATCACTGGGCTTGAAAACTAACTGCTCATGGTGCTTGGCTGATTCTTGCCTTCTGTTACCTTCTCTCCCTTCCTTTTCCTTTGGAATGGCCTCCCAAATAAACCAGCACTAGATCCAGCTCATGGTCTGCTTCTATGGAATGCAAATTTAAAACAAGAGACTTTGGGGACGTCACTCGTGTTCCAGTGGTTAAGACTTTGCCTTCCAGTGCAGAGGGTGAAAGTTTGATCCCTGATAGATGAGCTAAGATCCCTCATGCCTCAAGGCCCAAGACCAAAACATAGAACTGCAGCAATATTGTAACAAATTCAATAAAGACTTTAAAATGGTCTGCATTTTTAAAAATCTTTAAAAATAAAGCAAGAGATTTTTAACCTAGGTGCACCTGAAACCAAAGTGTGGACTCATAAGCATTATGCTATCCTGAAAAGTCTATTAAAATATAACCTATGGAATGACTGCCTTAGGATTACGTGGTGACCATAGTTGAAAATGAAGATTCCCAGGCAAATGGGTCTTGAACACCCTGGAACTTGAGACCCACTTTAGTATTTTTGGTCTCAGTTAAGATTTCCAAGGTTAAGGTGGATCCTCTTTTCATACGTAAAAATTACACAGAGCTTCAAGTTGCTTGGACCAGCTCTAATGATTTTCCACATTCTTATTTCTTGCACATATTATCTGTATGTTACTTATGCTGTATGCTTCTGTTAACAGATACATTTCTGTATTTTATAGTAGGTCAAGAGTCTCCTTAGAAAATAAGACATTTTTCTAATTGTGGAAAACAAAATCCAGGGAGCAGAGAAAATGGCTTAAAGCTCAGGAATTTTTTTTTTTTTAAATTGGAGGATACTTGCTTTACAATGTTGTGTTGTTTCTGCCGTACAATAATGTGCATCAGCCATAAGTATGTATATATCTATCCCCTCCCTCTTGAATCTCCTCCCAGCCCTCACCCCACCCCTCTAGGTTGTCACAGGGCACCAAGCTGAGCTCCCTGTGCTGCACAGCAGCTTGCCACTGGCTCTCTCTTTCACACATGGTAGTATATATATGTCAGTGCTATTTTTTGAATTGACCCCATCCTCTCCTTCCCCAACTGTGTCCACAAGACTGCCCTCTACGTCTGTGTCTCTATTCCTGCCCTGCAAATAGTTTCATCAGTACCCAAGAGGCCTCGAAAAGACCAGTTAACCTCTTAGTGTCTGTATTTCCGTATGTGTTAAATGGGACTCATAACCCTGATGATGTAAGAGTACTAAGCAGATGAATTATTTAAGGTTAGATGATCTATAATCTGCCACACACTATTATTTTGATGACGCCCATGCATTATTCATTGCTGAATGCACTTATCTTACATTATTAGAGTGTGCGGTCCCTCACAAATTTCAGATTATTACACACAATGTTTAATAGGTGGCAATGAGCTGCATGCTGTGGTCTATTTTTAGCTCAAGTGAGTTCCTTCTAGGTGACCCAGAGGGAGGGGTAGGGATCTATAAAAAACTATGAACCTAACCATCGTGGTAGATGAAGAATATTACTGTATTTATTTACAGTTTGGTAGACCCTTGGCATTCAGGGGTTTGACATCACGCTTTGTAATCTTCAGAGGTACCTTCAGAGGTTCGTGTCGCAGAGTGATTTGCGTTTTTGTGGTGGCGTGAATTCGAATTGTCCACAGTAAACCTGGAGAAGGAAGTGGCAGCCCCCTCCAGGATTCTTTCCTGGGAAGTCCCATGGACAGAGGAGCCTGGGGGGCCACAGTCCGTGGGGGTCAGCCTGGACTTAACGACTAAGCAACAGAAACAAACCTGAAACGTGGAGCCCACCTCAGTGGCACAGAGGAGAGAGCTGGGTTCTCCTCATCTGTGCTTCATCTTGCCCTGCCTTTCTCTTCTCCCGAATACAGTAGCTGTTCTTATGTGATAAAACCTTAGTGGATCTGTGAAAACCTTAGTGGATTTGGCTCTTCTGGCAGAAATAAACCATTGCGAGTGCTGGTGATGAAACTGAAAAAGTCTAAGAAGTGCCTATCCTCAGCCAGAAAATAAAGAGAGAGATTTTAATAAAGAGTGGAATGTTGAACTTGGCAGATTTAAATCCATGATACAATCCAATCCACCAAATGGGTATATGAAGACCAGAAAAAGAGCAAGATAGTGAAGAGTATTAAAAGCAAAGGTGGATTGAAAGAGACCCACTGAGGGGAGTAGAAAATCCTGCTTTATTCCTTCTTGATACAGACCTCCTTTCTTAAAAGAAGAGTTATTACATAAGAAAGGTAAAGCTAGGGGAAAAAAGATAAAGAATGGGCTTTCACAGGTTTAGGGAGGCCACCGTCAACTCAGTTTCTTCAGCTATTAAAAATGATTTATGTTAACTAAGAAGAGTACGTAAAATATCCTCTAGTTCTCTGAAAACAATCCTATGTAAATGTAAGCTGTTAGCATTACTTTATAAATTTCATGTGCTCCATCCTGACTCATTCTCCTCTAGCAAATTTCCATTTTTAAATTATGTCCTCTGTTTTATGTTGAAGAAGACAATCAATATGTGCACTGTTGATTGAGGGCAGATTCTGACATGGACAGGACTTCCCAAGAAAAAAGGGCCTGTGAGATTAGTTAACATAGTCATTATTACTGATAAGAGTTGTAACCACCAGAAGAGTCTTCTTGACTAGTTTTTTAAGAGAAATTAAGCAAATGATTATAACTTTGTAACTATGATGGCCCTTGTTCAAAGAATCAGTACTTACTGTGAAAAGAGGAATAGATATTTTCAGAAATGTGATACCTGATGAGAAGTTCATGGAAAAGAGAGAAAGATATTAGCTTGTAGCCTAACTACTTGTCCCCTATTCATTAACCTCTCTGTTCATGTACTTTCTTATATACTACCCGTGACGTGGGAAATCTGTGGCTGATACTATGGTAACGATGGTTGGAGAAGTTATTTGATTTCTTTCCTAGACATCATTTCCCCATTGTTTTGCATTTCTTCTATTGTCTCATGACCAGGGGCAGTGTCCTGCTGGTAAATAGAGTTTGTGCTTCCTGAAAGCCATCATTTTAGCTATTCCACAAACGTCTCTAACTTCCTCATGCTGAAACAGTCACTTCTGTGGGTGGTAAATGTGTTTTGGTCATTAACAGCATGACCTGAGAACCAGGAGAAGAAACACTGAGGGACTTAATTGAAGCCCGAGGTGTTAAGCCTACCTTGTCATTCTGCAGCTCATTAAAGTATCCATAGACGTGTATTTCTCTAGAAGGAAATGACCAAATGAAATGTCTGTTCTCTGCTATTTGTAAGCATCAATTTGTACAACTGGAAAGAGAATGGAAGGGGAAATGCTGATGGTCCTGGAGAATTTGATAAATTAATCTGCTTATCGGATACCCCCAAACGGGGACACACTTTAAACTTCATTAATTTTAAAAATTAGTTTTATTAAAGTATAGTTGGTTTACAATATTGTGTTAATTTCTGTTAGATGCCCAAGTGTCTCAGTTATATATTTCTATATATTCTTGTCCATTGTGGTTTATCACAGGATATTGTATATAGTTCCCTGTGCAATACAGTAGGATCTTGTTTGTCTGTTCTGTACTAGTTTGCATCTGCTAATCCCAAATTCTCAATCCTTTCCTCTCCCTCTCTCTTCCCCCTGGGTGACCACAAGTCTGTTCTCTGTATCTGTGGGTCTGTTTCTGTTTTGTAGATATGTTCATTTGTGTCTTATTTTACATTCCGCATACAAGTGATATCACATTGCAATTGTCTGACTTATGGAACTTAGGATGGTGATCTCTAAGTTCACCCACATTGCTGCAAATAGCGTTATTTCATTCTTTCTATCAGCTAATATTCCACTGTGTATATATACCACATTTTCTTTATCCATTCATCTGTCGATGGACATTTAAATTATTTCTACATCTTGGCTATTGTAAATAGTGCTGCTATGAACATAGGGGAGCATGTATCTTTATGAATTATACCTTTCTCTGGATATATGCCCAGGAGTGGGATTGCCGGATCATATGGCAACTCTGTTGTTGTTTTTCAAGGAACCCTATTCTTTTCTCTATAGTGGCTGCACCAACTTACATTTCTTATCAGCTGTGTCGGAGGGTTCCCTTTTCTCCAGCATTTGGTTTTTGCAGATTTCTTAATGGTGGCCATTTGACTGGTATAAGGTGGCACCTCATTGTAGCTTCTGTTTGCATTTCTCAAGTAATTAGTGATGTGAGCATCTTTTTATGTGCCTGCTGGCCATCTGTATGTCTCCTTTGGAGACATATCTGTTTAGGTCTTCTGCTTAATTTTCGATTGAGTTGTTTAAAACTGCATGAATTTTATGACTTTGTTTCAGAGAGCGTGTATGACAAGGAGGGCCATCTCATGAATGAAAAATATTTAGATAAGCAGAGGCAGCAGAAGCACAATCACGGCTGTGTGGCAGAGGCACAAACCTAATTTTCTTATGTCCTCCTTCTTCCCCCACCCCCGCCCTTTGGCTAACCCAATTTCTTAAGATAAAATGGCTAAGCTGGTTCAGCAAAGACCAAGAACATCAGGTAAACAACTGTAATTTATTGACCTCCACTGTGAGTCACACAGAATTACATGTCACTTGGGAAACATATTAATATTTGTATTAATATTTAATTTACAGATCACCTTGAACACTGGATCCTTGCATTCTTCTTATGCTGGAACTTTTACTTTGATTATTTTACACTCTGTAAGTGCAGTCAACAAACGAAGACTCCACAATCTTAAGTGACTAGTCTTTTGCTTTGCCACTTCTAAGCGCAGAGCTGGGACCCAAATCCTGGGGGGCAGCTCCAAATCCCATGCTGCCTTTGCCTTCAGCAATTACCGATGTAGGGGCGGTATGGCTCACCCATATGAAACAACAGGGAATTAAGCAAAGCACGTAAAGTGGATACTGGGGTGAATATCCTCATTCCAGTGTCAAAGCAAAGCTGGTGGGTCCGGATGGCATGTTTGACCATTAGTAACTGACTCTGAAGCAACTCTGAGATGAGCTTGAAGAATTCTTATGAACCTTATATAATGATAGACCCATATGAAAAATACTGTTACCTACATCTGTCAAACACATATTGATTTAATCTACAAGCAGGACTTAGATTCCCATTGCACCCATTATTAACCCCAGGGTGGATAATGATTCTTCAGGCTCCTTTGATCCTGGCTGTCCTCCACCTCAAAAGATGAAAAAACCTCGCAATGCCACCTTCTCTTCCTTATGTAGTCAACTCATGTATTTCTAAAAATCATAATTAAAATGCTTGAAAATTAGAGTATTCAAAGGAACACTCCTCAGAATGAATAACCAACAAGACCCTGCTGTGTAGCACAGGGAACTCTCCTCAATGTTATGTGGCAGCCTGGGCAGGAGGAGAGTTTGGGGGAGAATGGATACATGTCTATGTATGGCTGAGTCCCTCTGTGGTTCACCTGAAACTATCACTACATTGTGAATTGTCTATACTCTAACATAAAATAAAAAGCGGAAAAAAAATTAGTGGAAAAACTGGTAAAGTTCAAATAAACACAATATTTTAGTCAGTAATACTGCATCAAAGTTGATTTCTTAGTTTTGATAATTGTTCTGTCGGTATATGAGACGTTAATAGAAGGTGAATGGTGAAGAGTATATGGGAACTCTCTGCACTCTTCATGCAACCCTTCTGGAAGTCTAAAATTATCTCAAAATATAAAGACTTAAACATTTAGAAAAAGAAGTCCCCCACTGTGTTCAGAGAACTTTACCGAGTGCTCTCTGAACTTGGGGGTTAGACGTTTGGGACACTGTTTCTTAAAACCATTGTTCTTTCCTGAATTTCCCCGAAAAGTGTAGGAATTGGTCCTTTAACATTCAGATTATTGAAAGGAATGAGGAGGTTTTCTAGGTAACTCCTTCAGCCTGTTCCAAATTATTTGTTAGAGGAAGACATGAGTCTTCTCTCTAATGATATATGCCAGCTATTGAATCATCATTTCTAAACCATGATTGGAGCTATCCTGACAGCTTCATGCCAGGGTCCCTTGGTTTTCTACATTAGCACATGGCTTCTTTGCCCCAAACAAAAGCTCTGCGACAACTTAGCTGTCAAAAATATATTTTCCCCCAAGTGGGATGTCAACAGCATCTACGTACCCCCGACTGGGAAAAAGAAATGGGGTGACAAGTGGGATTCCCACTAAGCATCTGCCTTTCAAGGCTTGATTGGGTAATTTTCTTCAGCATGAAGATGCTGACAAGAAATGCTGTCAAGATGGAAAGGGAGCTTGTAAACCTGCCTGACTTATTATTTTCTTCCTGAAAGCAATAAACATCTGTTTTCTTGATAAAGTAGCCAGGTTCCTATTTGAGGCGAACAAGGCTTTTTAGTTGGTTTCCAATTACTGATTCTTCTTGAGAACATTACCCCAAGGGTTCTGTGCAGTGAAACATTGAACATTACTCCAAACCCTGTCAATTCCCTTCTGCGGTCTGCCCATAGCCCAAATTCCAGCCCCGGAGGCACTTTTTTCATACTAGACAATGTTGGCAAGTCTGTGGAGCGCAGAAAGTAGGTAATGGCTGTTCACTTTGAAATATTGGAGGCCCTTCATTTATAGAGATGTAGATGGACCTAGAGAGTGTCATACAGAGTGGAGGAAGTCAGAAAGGGGAAAATATCGTATATTAACACGTATTTGTGGAATCTAGAAAAACGGTATATTGTTTAGTTGCTAAGTCATGTCTGGCTGTTCGCAACCCCATGGACTGTGGCCTGCCAGGCTCCTCTGTCCATGGAATTTCCCAGGCAAGGATACTGGAGTGGGTTATTTCCTCCTCCAGGGATCTTCCCAACCCAGGAACAGAACCTGTGACATCCCTGCTGGCAGGTGAGTTCTTTACCACTGAGCCATGAGGGAAGGAAACTGGTATAGATGATCCTATTTGCAAAGCAGAAATAGAGACACAAATGTAGAGAAGGTATGGATACCACAGGGCAAGGAGGGTGGGAAGAATTGGGAGACTGAGACTGATACATATACACTATTGATACTGTGTGTACAATAGACAACTAATGAGAACATGCCATATGGCACAGGGAACTCTACTTAATGCACTCTGGTGACCTTCCTGGGAAGGAAGTCCAGAAGGGAGGGGATACATGTATAGTATGGCTGATTCATTTTGCCATACAGTAGAACTAACACAGTGTTATGATGCAACTATATGCCAAAAAAATTAATTTAAAACTTCATTCCTTATATTGTTAGCCCCTTAAGAGAGCAGTTAGAAAAACCATAGATTTACCTGGTAGTGTTCATATCTATTGAGTCATAAAAAGTATTCTTCTTCCTTTATCTTATTAGAAAAACAACGAGATGTTGGAGGACCTCAAAATTTAGGGAAGATTGTCTTTCTCACTTATCAGTGAGTTCCACTTCTGAAAATCCAGAAGTAATTTTTTGGAACTTTGATAAGCAGGTAGGTCTAGAAAGAGATGGGACGTGTGTGTGTGTGTGTGTGTGTGTTATGTCTTAGTCTTATTATCATACTTAGAACACTTGGACTCTTGGGAACAAAAGTTCTTTTAATTAACAAAAGTATATTCTAGTATACATCATTTAAAACTGTAACAAAAACTATTCTTTTTTTTCACTCATGTATTCAGCAAAACATTTTGGGTATCTCTACATAGCAGACACTCTTTTTTCCTAAAAAAAGACTAGGAAACAGAAGACCATAACTCCTCTTCTCCCGGGAACTTCTATTCCAGGCAATAAATAATAAGTATAGTGAATAGAGAGATTCCATATTGTGGGAAATGGAAAGAGGCAGTGGAAAACTAGAAAGAGGCGGTAAGTAGACAGTACTTGTAATTTTTAAAAGAGTGATCAGAATTGAGGATCATTGAGAAGGTAACCTTTGAGGAAAGGTTTGATTGATATGAGAAAGAGGAAGAACATTCTAGAAAGATGGGAAGGCTTGTGCAAGGGCTGGAAGGCAAGAATATGCTTGAGAAGTTCAAGCAGCAAGAAAGCCAGTATGCCTGAGAGGAATAATGGAGCAGGGAAGTCTAGCAGAATAATATCAAGGAGTCAGACTGAAGGATGGGAGAGAGGATGGAATATGCAGAATTCTTTGACTCTGTTGAGAACTTTGGCTTGTACTCAGAGGTGAAATAAAGCCTTTTCCAGAGTATTGAATAATGGAGTGTATGATCTGACTTGCATTTTAAAAGGATCAGTCCATCAACCTTGTTAAAAGGGACTGTGATTGTTGGGTAACAAGCATAGAATCTAGGAGTTGTTTCAGGAGGCTACTGCAATAGTCCAAGCAAGAGGCTCAGACAAGGATGGTAGCAGTAGAGGTGGTGAGAAGTGAGGGACTCTGAATATATTCTGAATATATTTTGAAGAGCCGATAGGATTTCATATTATGTTACACGTGAAATGTGAAAGAAAGAGTCAAGAATGGCCTTAAGATTTTTGGTCTTAGCAACTGGAAGGGTGGATATGCATTAACTAAGATGGGGAAAACTGTGAATAAAATAAGATTGATGAAGAATATTGTAACTTCAGACTTCAACATGTTATGTTTGAAATTATTAGTTATCTTAATGGAGATGTTACAAAGGCACCTTGGTGTGTGGATTCAAGAAAACTCACATTACTTTTCAGGACATTACTTGAATTCTGTGCAAAAGTTTCCTCATCTTGCAAATTGTATATTAATCTACATTAAACTAATATTGATAATAGTATAAATAAGGGTTTTGGTGGTAGTAGTTGTACAGTAAGTCCCCTACATACCAACCTTCAAGCTGCAAATTTTCAAAGATGTGAACATGCGTTCACATGTCCAATCATGTAAGTTAGTTACATGCCTGGCATACATTGTCATTCTTTATGCGTGGTTGTGCTCTTGTGTGCTTTACCATGCAGCACTGTATAGAGTACAGTAGTTTAGTATCTTTATTTCAAGCCCAGGCTGTCTCAAAGCAAATGTAAAGGCGGCAGTGATGCAGCTGGTTCTGCTGAGAAGCGCTGGCTGTTGTACTGTACTACTTACTTTGCCAGGAACTGTACTGCAAGATTTAGAAAGTTCATTATTTTTTAACTGTATTATTTGTGTGAAAAGTGTTAAAACCTATTACAGTACAGCTGACTGTGTTAGTTGGGTACCTAGGCTAACTTTGTTGGCCTTAAGGAACAAATTGGACTTAGAAACGTGCTCTCAGAATGGAACTCGTTTGGATGTAGGGGGCTCACTGCATTCACAGTAGATAACATTCACTGAGCAATCTATTAGTTGTCCTCTTGGCAGGAAACAGAATCCACTCAGATGTTTTCAGTAAGTGGTTCTCAACCTGCGGAGCTCTTAAACAGCGCAGTACCTAGACCTCACCCTAGGCTTGCTGCATCAATCTCTGGGGCTCGGGGGCCCAGGCACTGGTGGTTTTCAAAAGCTCCCTTGGTGATGTTAATGTTGCAGGAAGAGTTGAGAATCACTTATTTGAGCGAGTAGGGTTTAATGAAGGGACTGCTTACAGAGATTTGGGAAGAGTTAAGGAAACAGAAAATGGGATGCTGACGCACTCAGGGACCAGCAAGAAGAGGGGAAGGCGTTAACCTTCCTGGGCCGCGGGGACAGAGGGAGCGAACAGTGTCGCTGCGGCAGTGGAGGAAGGGCCATCTGGCGGGGTTCAGTAATGGAAGGGCTGGGTCCCTGCCAGACAAGTGAGCAGGAGCCCAGAAGGAAATTCCCCGTGCCCTCTCTGCTCCTCCTCCCTGGGCTCTCTGACGCTTCCTCCCATTGGCTGAGCCCAAAGTGAAGCTGGCGGCAAGAGAACCTGGGCGCTTGCAGTCCTCCATAGAGGTTCCCTTTCCTGGAGCAGGCCAGCAGAGAAAAGATGGGAGAATGAATAGTGGGAGGAGAGAGGGCTGCTGGGGGTCCAGTGGAGAATAATCTGCACAAGCACTTACTGCGGGCCGGGTTCCCTTCCAAGTGCTTTACGTGTATTAACATCTCAGTAAATGGCTTTATTCTTTATCATTAAAACCCAGTACTTTTTTATTGAACCAGGATACATTCCAGGTCAGTTAATTATTGGAGACAGTTAAAGATTTCAAAGGCTTCAGAGGCACCAGCCCCAGAAAGTGCTTCTAGGGCCCAGAGCACAGCACAGACATTCTCTAGACCAGCTGGGTGCACCTAGTAGAGTCTTTTATTTTTTAAACTGGGGTAGAGTTGCTTTGGGGCTTCCCTGGTAGCTCAGTTGGATAAAGAATCCGCTTGCAATGCAGGAGACCCTGGTTTGATTCTTGGGTGGGGAAGATCCCCTGGAGAAGAGATAGGCTACCCACTCCAGTATTCTTGGGCTTCCCTGGTGGCTCAGCTGGTAAAGAATCCGCCTGCAATGTGGGAGATCTGGGTTCACTCCCTGGGTCGGGACGATCCCCTGGAGGAGGAAATGGCAACTCACTCCAGTACTCTTGTCAGGAGAATCCCCATGGACAGAGGAGCCTGGCAGGCTGCAGTCCATGGGGTCACAAAGAGTTGGACACGACTGAGCGACTAAGCACAGCACAGTATATATATATATGTCAATTCTAATCTCCTAATTTTCCCACCTCCCCTCCCCCCGCTGTGTCCTCGCACCTGTCCTCCTTGTCTGTCTGTCTGTTCCTGCCCTGCAAATAGGTTCACCTGTGCCGTTTCTCTATACTCCACATGTGTGCTGTCTGCTCAGTTCCTCAGTCACGTCCGACTCTCTGTGGTCCCATGGACTGTAGTCTGTCAGGCTCCTTCGTCCATGGAGTGAGTGGCCGTTTCCTACTCCAGGCGATCTTCCCGACCTAGGGATCGAACCCACGTCTCTAGCATCTCCCGCATTTGCAGTCAGACTCCTTAGTGCTAGCGCCCAGCTCTATCCTCCCACATCTGCATCTCTATCCCTGCCCTGAAGATAGGTTCATCTTTTCCATTTTTCTATATTCCACACGTATGTATTAATATGTATGTTTTTCTGACTTACTTCACCCAGTAGATTCTTGATAATCAATTAGTTGCAGGAATAATCAACCTCTGGATGATGGAACAACTTGCATTCATCCTAATGACCTGGCTTTCTAACTTGTCTTAGGAAACTGACACAGTGCCCCCTACCCTCCACCCCCAGTTGCAGATCCTGCCAGAGTCCCAAGACCCATTACATGAGCCACATGAAGAAGTCTACAAGATCAGCTCTGTCAGTTATTTTGTTCTCTGTTGAAAGATAGATTTTTATACAATTAACAACAGTCTGGGACAACAGGCAGGTGAGGGTGACTCGGTGAAGGCCAGATGAGGAGTCCTGTTCAGTAAAGACAGCATAAAAGATAATCTGGGTCACATTTTAAAGCCATTGGTTTAAGAGACACAAACTACTATGTGTAGAGCCAATAAGCAACAGGGTATACTATACAGCCCAGGGAAATATAGCCATTAGGTTGCAATAACTTCAAATGAAGTATAATCTATAAAAATGTTGAGTCACTATGTTGTATCCTGAGACTAATGTAACACTGTAAATCAGCTGTACCTCAATACATTTTTTTAAAGTTAAAAGTATTGGTGGGACTTCCTGGGTAGTCCAGTGGTAAGACTTCCCCTTCTAATGCAGGGGATGAGGGTCTGATCCCTGGTTGGGAGCCAAGGTCCTACATACCTCAAGGCCAAAAAAGCAAAACATAAAACAGAAGCAATTAAGGTATAACAGATTCAATAAAGACTAAATATGGTCCATATAAAAAATTTAAAAAAATAAACAAATAAAGCTATGGGTAAAAAGTTAACCGATGGCATTTTAAATGATTTTCAATTCAGACAGGGGGATTCTACTTATTTAGACCCAGACAGAGGAGGAATTGAAATCAAAGCTTTGTTGGATTCTGGCTTGACTCTGCTGGAACATAATGAATGGAGGGAAAAAGAACACGATAGCAGGTATCAGGCAAGACTCATCTCTGGCGCCAACTACTTTCCTCTGCATTAAAAAAAAAACAAAAACAAAAAACTGAAGGATGTTGATTTACAGGGCTTCCCAGGTGGCACTAGTGGTAAAGAACCCACCTGCCAATGCAGGAAACTTGGGTTCGATCCCTGGGTCTGGAAGATCCCCTGGAGGAGAACATGGCAGCCCCCTCCAGTATCCTTGCCTGGAGAATCCCATGGACAAAGGAGCCTGGTGGGCTACAGTCCATGGGGTCAAAAGGGACATGACTGAGGGGGCTTAGAATCCACACACACATGTCGATTTACAATATTGTGTTAATTTCTACTGTACAAGAAAGTGATTCAGTTTTACATATATATGTATAAATACATTTTCTTATATTCTTTTCCATTGTACTTTATCTCAGGATATTGAATATAATTACCTGTGCTGTACAATAGGACCTTATTGTTTATCCATCCTACATATAATCGTTTGCATCTGCTAATCCCAAACTTCCAGTCTAAGCTTCCTCAGTCCCCCTCCCTCTTGGCATCCACAAATCTGTTCTCTGTGTCTGAGAGTCTGTTTCTATTTCATAGATAAGTTCTTTTGTGTCATATTTTAGATTCCACATTTAAGTGATATCATATGATATTTGTCTTCTGACTTACTTCAATTAATATGATACTTTCTAGTTGTACCTACGTTGCTGCGAATGGCATTTCATTCTTTTTACGGCTGAGTAATATTCTTTGTGTATATACCACACCTTCTTTATTCATTCATCTGCCAATAGGCATTTAGGTTGTTTCAAGATCCTGCTTCCTTAAAACACCCTCCTTGCATGTCTGTTTGTCCAATGCAGGTTTCCCAGATGCCTAATTCGAATTTCATTCCAAGTCTCAACCTTCAGAGAAAATTGATAAAAGCTTCTTAAAGGTGTGTGTTGACTTCTCATTCCTTAAACCATTTAAAAATTTATTTATTTGGCTGTGCTGGGTCTTTGTTGCTGTGTACGAGCTTTCCCTAGTTGTGGCGAGTGGCGGCTACTCACTACTTGCGGTGCCGGGCTTCTCACCGTGGTGGTTTCACTTGTTGTGGAGCATGGATAGGCTCTAGGCTCAGGCGTTTCCGTAGTTACGGCATTTGGGCTTAATCATCCCACGGCACGTGGAATCTGCCCAGACATGGGATCGAACCCACGTCCTCTGCATTGGCAGATGGATTCTTAACCACTGGTCCACCAGGGAAGTCCCTTGGCATGTCATCTTATTAGAAGTTTCCAGGGAAAAGAAGAATCTTCTAGATTCCTAGTCAGTGTCTCCTTCTATAGTTATCCAAGCACTGTGACAAGTCTATGGGAGACAGAAATTGTTCTCACGGTTCAGCAACACTTAAAGCTGCTTAGATTGCTTTCACAGCCAGACAGTGTGCTAAAAGAGTTAATGACGACTGTGTCTCCTCGCTGGTGGTGTTTATTTAACGCACTATCCTCCCAGCTGACACTGCCTAATGAGTTTATGGCTGCTGTGGAGTTACAGCTCCCCCACTCAAGAAGCTTCTGCTTCAGTGTCAAAAATGAAACATAGTCAGTCCTGATGCTTAAATGGCCCGTATCGATTCTCCACGAGTCTAACTGCTGTAGTCTGGTGCCAGTCCTCTAATCTGTGTCCCTGAAGTGTACAGCCTCCCTGATTTAGATGTCAGAATAAGGCATCCCATCAGTTTAAGAAATCAGCTGAAACATTCTGGAGCATTGGTCTGCATCTCTTCACCTTGCATTGTAAAAATCATTGCTCTTACATAAACAAAGGGCTAAATAATATTATTCCGATAGACTTTGTGTGTGTGTGTGTGTGTGTGTGTTTTATCAAAGGAAATGTCCTCAGAGTCCAGGCTTGCTGGGTTTTGTGCTTTATCTGTACAGCAAATTCCATTTAGAGAAATTTAATGCCAAAGTTGTAAGATCTGCATTCCTAGAGAATGACTACTTAGGGTATTGTCTTCAACTATGAGGTAAACACACAGTCAGAATGTTTGTGTGACGCTCTTTCAAGGGCCAGCACGGGCTCCCTATTCCTAGGAGTCACAAGGACTCAGACGCCTTGAAGATGCTGAACATGGTCCTGAAAAAACACCACTGTGTTTTTCTATCTGCTCGGCCTCAGAGAAATCAACTGCCATTTCCAGTGGAGTCAAAGACAGTAGCGGAAGAACATGCAGTGAGGTCAGCCAGATTTCTACTTAATGCTGGCAAAACCCAAGGAAAGCTCGTTATCTCCTTGAAACGCCAAGTAAAAAAATTCAAATGCTTAGAATCATAGTCTAGACTTGAGATGCTTTTAAAGCTAGAAGAGTCTTAAAGATCAAGTCCTCTTTACGACAAAAGAGACAAAAATTCAAACAACGTAAAGTGACCTCAGCAAGTTGAAGAGCTTGCCAAGAGGTATGGAAAAAACTAGAATTCAAGACCCGGCCTTTACTCTGGCAGGTTGATGTCTTGCTAGAATGGTGTGGATTTACTTTTGTACTTGTCGCTTCAGTTGTGCCCGACTCTTTGTGACCCTATGGACCGTAACCTGCCAAGCTCCTCTGTCCATGGGATTTACCAGGCAAGAATACTGGAATGGGTTGCCATGCCCTCCTGCAGGGGATCTTCCCAATCCAGGGATCAAATCTGTGTCCTGCATTGCAGGTGGATGGCTTACCACCGAGCTATTGGGGAAGACCCAGATTTGCTTTTTATCTTGTAATTTTCCAGGGAAAGCATCTTTACTTCCTTTCTGTTGAAATTTTGATATTCTTATAGAGACAATGTTCTGAAAAAGTTGTTAGCAAATAGTTCTTTAGATTTTCTGTTCTTAGAAAGCATTCTTTCTCAAGTTTCTCACTTTGTGGGTTCCTTCCAGTTTCCTTGAGATGAGATATTTTGATAATTGCCATTTACTCTAAAATATTTGATCATATACAATGTCATATAAAGGCATAGTGTTAGCCTAATTCATACTCTTGTGGGTTAGCAAACATGTAACCAGAAACCCAGAGGCTGCTATGACTGGTCTGCTAGTCAACCATTAGGTTTTTCAAAAAAAATATTGAGTATGAGAAATGTGATTTCTTTATTTAAAGTAATGGCTAGTCAACTATTGGCTCAGATGGTAAAGAGTCTGCCTGCAGTGCGGAAGACCTGGATTTGATCTCTGCATCAGGAAGATCCCTGGAGAAGGGAATGGCAACCCACTTCTGTATTCTTGCCTGGGAAATCCCAGGGATGGAGGAGCCTGGCGGGACCCAGTTCATGGGGTCTTGAAGAATCAGACACAACTGAGCGATTAACACACTCACACTCAGTCAACTAGCATAATAAATAGCAGAAATAAATTCTCCATGGTTTCACAATTTATGAATAGAATAAAATGTTTGGAGACATGTAACGTGTATAGGAATGTAGCAGATTCTTCAGGTTTACTTAATAAGGGTGCGGCACTCCCATATCATTCTGTGTCCAGCTGATTGTCCAGAGGGTTATGCCCACAATATGTCAGCCAGAAGTTTGATGGCATCTGGCTTCAGAATTCTTTCCTCAGCCACATGTAAGTCTTTCCTTCAGAGAGTGGCTAAGGCATTTAAAAGAAGAGAGCATAGAACTCTCCTGGTGGTGCAGTGGTTGAGACTCCACCTGCCAGTGCAGGGGACATGGATTGGGTCCCTGGTCCAGGAAGATCCCACACGCCACAGGGCAGCTAAGCCCACATGCCACAGCTGCTGAGTCCATGCTCCGCAATGAGCAGCCGCCACAATGAGAAGCCCCACGCACCACGAATGGAGAGTAGCCCCTGCTCACAGCCGCTCGAGAAAGCCCACGAACAGCAACGAAAACCCAGCGCAGCACCGCGCCCCCCACCAAAAAAATATGTAATTTTTTTTTTTTTTTTTTTTTTAAGAAGAGAGCATATTTGTTGTAACCAAAGGTCCTGGTTCACTCAGGACTAAAGAGGTTTCCTGGACTTGGGACTTCGATGCAAAAACTGGACAGCGCTGAGCAAGCTGTGACAGCTGGTCACCCTCCTTACTGGATGGTCTGTGAATTGTTATGTGCTCACTTGCTAAGAAATGATGACCTCCGTGTCAGGCTTTGGTTTGACACTTGTCTTAATTTTACAGATTTCTGCTAACAAGTTTGTTGTGGAGAAACCTATTCCTCACCTATTCCTAACTGTTGGCACAACCAGAATCTCTTTTTAAAAACCTGACGGGTTTGTGGCCAAATTGATTTGAGGTCCCTCTACAACACGAGGAGAGGGATGAGAAGCGCATTTTTCATGTCATACTGGCCTGGATATGTGTGCACCTATACAATATACAAATATAAGCCTACCCACTCAAACCCAAACACCAACAAAGACAAATGCAAGAAAATCCTCCATAAATAAAGATTAAATAAAGAGTATAAGCAGATGACCCACAGACACTTACTTGACCATAAATTATCTTACGATTTTATGGTTATAACCATCGAAACGTTAACTCTTTAGATTATACAAATGTGCAGAGGAAGAAGAACTTCAAAGATCCCTTCAAATGAGGTTTTGAAAGTTGTTCGAAGTGTCTCAAAATGCATATCGATGATCACAGCTTGATTTCTCACAACACAAAGGATCTCCCTCATCTACTTAATGTAATGGAATGGTACAATTTGCTTTGCTTCTTTCCTTAAAGTGTGACTGTTTGTTTCATTTCTGTAACTTAACACAGGGGTTACAGAGAAAGGCAAAAATAAGCACCAAAAGAAGTGAGGGAATTTTCAAAAATGAATGCTTCTTCTCAGGTTTCATTGACTGAACCTGGTGAAATTGTCACTTTAAACCCTGGACAATTTCTGTTCTAAGGCAATAGCATCATTTTGTGGTTGTTTTTTAGTCACTAAATCATGTCTAACTCTTTTGCAACTCCATGGATCGTAGCCCGCCAGGCTCCTCTGTCCATGGGATTTCCCAGGCAGGAAAACTAGAGTGGGTTGCCATTTTCTTCTCCAGGATATCTTCCCAAACCAGGGATTGAACCCATGTCTCCTGCATTGGCAGGCAGATTCTTTACCACCGAGACAACAGGCAAGTATGTAGCATCACTTACACATTTAACCCAGCATGGTCTTACTTGATCACCCTGGATGGATTGAAGCTATTTCCTGTGATCCAGAGGGTCCTCTTGCTTGCTTGGCTCTTTCATTGTTTTACTAGTATGGTGTAGGACCTAGAACCCTTAACCCCACTGAAATTGCAGGAATTTTGCTTCAATTCAATGCTGTTAAAACTACTCAGTTCAGTTCAAAATCCAGTAAGAACCCAGTTCTTACTGGGTAAAATAACACCTTAATTCTTTTATTCAGTTCAGTTCAGTCACTCAGTCATGTCTGACTCTTTGTGACCCCATGGACTGCAGCACTCCAGGCTTCCCTGTCCTTCACCAACACCCGGAGCTTGCTCAAACTCATGTCCATCGAGTTGGTGATGTCATCCAACCATCTCATCCTCTGGTGTCCACTTCTTTTCCTGCCCTCAATCTTTCCGAGTAATTAAAATGACTACAGAGAAGATATCACGCTACAGGTTTTGTATACACTGAAACAGCTGCAGCCACTCTACTTGCAAATTGAATCCTAGCTGTGAATTTCAGCAAGTTAGATGAATTTAGCTAATTGTCTCTGCAGTTCATTACTGATGAGTCACAAACTATAGCATCTTTCAGGCATTTTCAAACTCGAGGGCATCTTTTTAACAGGTACCTGCTGAGACCAGACTATATTTTGGAACTCTTTTGCTAAGCAGGTCACGCCAAGTCCTAGGTGGCCTCCCATCTCATCATGGGGTTTTTGTTCAACTACTCTCTGAAAAGCGAAGTTACCAGCAAAGTCACTCATCCAGTCTGGTTTTTTAGGGTTGAGAAATACATTCCGTGCCATTATTTCCAGCCTCATCACAGGATCATAGTCTGCTTTATGCACCTGATCAATCTCATTTCTCTGATTCATGTAGGCTTTTGAGGATGAAGGAAGAAACAATTCTGGGGGAGTTTCATCCTCCTCCTCCCAGGACTTATCATCTCAGAAAAGGCAAGTAGGATAAAAGGTGAAATCAAGAATTCTCAGACTGTGATTGAGCTGGAAAGTTTATTTTCAGATAGAGAAATTCAGGGCTATTAGATGTTTTTCATCCATAGTACTGGGGTTTGGCTCCTCAGTTAGTATGGGTTTTCAGTGGGCCGTCAGGGAAATAAACCTGGATTCTGTGGGACTAACAGGTCCCACATGGCATGGCAGAAGATGGGAGGAAAACAGCCCTGCCACATACTTTGTTTCCTGACCTCCCCAATTCCCATCATCAGGATGGAGCTACGACTATCCACTTCTGCCTATTCACAACGTACTATTTCCACTTCATTATATATTCCCCAGAAGATGTATTTCCCCAGTATCAGCTGTCTGAGATCTTCCTTTTAACCGGATTTCACTGGGACGGATGTATCACTTAATGTCACTTTCCTGGAGCATCTCATACCAGATATGATCCCATTTGACTTTAGTTGCAGTGAAAAAAAAAATGAGCCACCCACCACACATTTCAGAAAGATGACCTTGTTCTTCATGTTCATAACTCACTAACATATACCAGGCAGAAACATGAGTCCTCTACCAAGCAAGTAACTGCTTTTCATTAACTGGGTCACTCCTTAACTCTGGGGGGGTGCTTAGCTAAGTGGAGATTTTACAGAAATATGTGATCACGTGGAAGTTGCTGCTGCCGCCGCTGCTGCTAACTCACTTCAGTCGTGTCCGACTCTGTGCGACCCTAGAGAGGGCAGCCCACCAGGCTCCCCCATCCCTGGGATTCTCCAGGCAAGAACACTGGAGTGGGTTGCCATTTCCTTCTCCAAGGGATGAAAAAGTGAAAGTGAAGTTGTGTCCAACTCAGCGACCCCATGAACTGCAGCCTACCAGGCTCCTCCATCCATGGGATTTTCAGGTGGAAGTTATGAGATCTAATTTAATAACACTCAATTCTCTTCTCCAATGAGTGGAAACTGAACAGTTAAGGGATTACTCTAACTTCAAGAATACAGTCCCTTTTGGGTTTGGCAAGGAGTGCTTTCTCAGGTGTGATGTCCGAAATTTTAATAACTCACCGATTACATTGGACTTAACTGGACATCAGCGAAGCTGCCAGTGTTAAACATCCAGCGTGCAGCATAGTGTGTTGGCCTGAGAATCGGCCCTGTCTCCTCTGTGGTGGCCTTCCTAGACCTGGGTTGCAGAGCACCTGACTCAGTCTTTATTCCATGGGCTGATTCACTCTAGCACATTTATTGTCCTGTACGGGACCTGGGAAACACAGCATCCCACTTCCATCCCAGAGGCCAGGTGGGGCCAGCACCCATATTTGATGTTCTGCAAACCTCTGTGGATGCTCTAGATTCTTTTGAGAGCCTGGATGGAAGGAGTTCGCCAAAGTTCTTCAGAAGTCACTTGGTCTGTTTTACAGACCCCCCTAAAGATGAATCGTATTATATACCAATTGATTCCCCACAGCTGGAAGGTTGGGAAATGTGTGACATGAGCTCCAGCCATGTTTGAGTTCTATACCAAATATAAAAGCTTTCTTTCAGGCAAGGTGTTATATATATATATAAATATCTCTATATAGTCAATGGAATGTTATTCAGCCATACATAAAAAGCAATGAAATTATTTGTAGCAACATGGATAGACCCAGAGATTATCATACTAAGTGAAATAAGTCAGAGAAAGTCAAATATCATCTGATATGACTTATATGTGGAGTCTGGAAAATGATACAGATGAACTTATTTACAAAACAGAAAGGGAGTCGCAGACATAGGAAACAAACATGGTTACAAAGGGGAAGCAGGGAAGGAATAAGTTAGGTATTTTGGATCAACAGATACTATTACATGAAATAGATATATAACACGGATTTACTATATAGCACATAAAATATCTTGTAATAACCTATAATAGAAAACAATGTGGAAAAGAATATATATATATACACACACACAGTGTCAGACTTTATTTTTTGGGGCTCCAAAATCACTGCAAATGGTGACTGCAGCCATGAAATTAAACGATGCTTAC
>SJYX01014133.1:5695-90717 GCA_006410675.1 Oreotragus oreotragus
TGGGCCCCCCCCCACCCTCAGAAGGCAGTGGCCATTTCTCACAGAGGTTGCATATAATTTGTTAATGTGTGGGATGACAAGGTATAGTGGAAACTGTTTACCTTGGCATGTACTGTGCATTTCTTGGGAGTTTTATGTCCGTTGCCCTGTAGCAATAGCCTTCCTATGTCTGGGAAGCACTTATGGCATTTACCAGCTTGTCTGTTCCCTTCAAATTCTTTTCCTTTGGCCAGGACTTCTGATCACGATGCCAAGATTTTACAACTTGTCGCAACTGAGTTTCACATCTCTAATATTAATAGTCACTGGGAAGCTCCAGAGAGAAAACAGATAGTAGTTATCTAACTGACTAAATGTCTGTAAGAATCCTTTGACTTTGAAGGACACAGAGGGCGCATGAAGAGGCTGTGTCTAGTGGAGGGGAGCACGCGGGGGTTTTGTACTTTGGGATTGGGAGCTGATAATTAGTTATCTTGGGAATTTGGGAGATGGTAACCCAAGTGATGATTAAAAGCTGGAGTGCTTTCATTCTCAAATTCCCTAACACGACACCCTTTTATTCAGAATAAAGAAGGAGAATCTAAAATGATGGTTGCTGCAGTGTTTGTTTTCAGCTTACTACTGCAGTTGTTTGAAACGAAGACAATTTTATATTCACTGAAATGTATAATATTTATATAATATATAAATTGGGCAGAGTGTACCCACTCCCTTTGGTACAGGAGACATTTATATCACCTCTGAATGAATCCACCGAAGGTTTCTGAGGGAGGTGGATGTTCATGAAGCATTGCAAACCCCTGGGCTATTCCCAGGGAGTTGAGGAGAGGCACATTTAATACCTGCTCACCCACATTTAATTGTGGAGCTGGTTTATATTTGTTGTTGCAGTGCAGTGCTGTTATTACTTAGGGCCTAAACTCCAATCAGCTTCAAATGGATCTCAGCTATTTGATCATAAACTATTTCACTAATGGGAAACTTGGCTTAACCTATTGTGTGGAATGTCTTGAGAAAGTCATCCATGTCTACATTAAGCAAAACCCAGACTAGCTCCACACGACCTCATACCTAAAAAATGAATCCCTGGGAAGAGACGCTAGTTTTAACTTTGAGGCCAAGTTCTGGGGTCATAGGTTGGTGTGTATGTACTCATCACCGTGTATGTTTGTGTGTTTCTGTGTGTCTTCAATGCATAATATAGATATGTATAAACCCACAAATATAAGCTGCTGCTGGAGAAAATAAAAAGTTACAAGGCCTGAAAGGAGACACCAAAAATATGATTTCCGTCCAAATATTTATAGGAATTTTACTTAATTGCAACCAGAAGTCTGACCTGGAAGTGTAGTGTTTTGACCTCCTAGCTGTCTGGTTTCCTATTTGCAGTGTTTTGCTCTCCCCCAGCTGTGAGAAAATGTATTTTACACGGTTTTAACCCTGTGTATTCTGAGAAACCCTGAAGTAGGAGTTATTCTCCTGGGGGAAGAGAAATCCTCATTATTTACAAGAATGACTTGTAAAGGCTTCTTTTACATAGAAAACATTTTTGAAACACTTAGCAAATCTTTCTCTGTAAGATATGTTTGAAAATAAAACAGCTTCTGGATTTCCTTTCAAGGTAATATGAACCTCTGGGAGACTATAAGATTGTTGCGATGTGTCAGTTTATCCTCATTTTAGTAAAATACTATTTAATAACAAAAGTGTACACTTTAGAAATAGTTCTCTCATGAAGAGGCTTTTTTTTTCCAGTTCTAACTTATTAAATCTTTTGTTCCTAGCCTTTTAGAAAAGTAAAAATTGGGGTGAATAAACTTTGGGAGGCTGTAGTAGTGTTTGGTATTCTAATGGGCCAAAAGACAATACTGCCTTGTAGTTAGGGTAACTTAGGTCTAGGAGGCCTACTGTTGAAAACTGGTAGAATTGACACATACGATGCTCATAAAGGCCTTTGCTGAATATAACAAGATGATGGGGAATATTGTTTCTGTGTAGCCTTATAGAGTTTGCCTCAGACATTTCCAGAGGAAAGCATCATCCTCCCTCTCCAATTCATGGATTTAAGAGTGAGAAACACTGACAGTTCCCATCCATTTAGCTCAAGAACATTTCCTCCCTCGCTCCTTTTTTGTTTTTTTTTTTTTAATAATAGCTTTCTTGAGATATAATTCACACACCAGGTGATTCACTCATCGGACATAAACAATCCAGTGGTTTTTGTATATTCACAAAGCTGTGCAACCATAATCAGAAAACATATAAGAACATTTTCATCACCCAGTGAAGCCATTACCCCCCGTCTCACCCAACACCCGTCTTGCCATCAGCAATTGCTGTTTCTGTCGCTTTGCCTGGTCTGGACCTTTCGTATAAGCTGAATCATACGATATGTTGTTTTTGTTAACGGGCCTTTTAAATGTAGCACAGTATTTTCCAGGTTCATCCATGTTGTAGCATTTACCAGTAGTATTTCATTTCTTTTTACTGTCAAAATAGTCTATTGTATGGATATATCACTTTCATTTATTTGTTCATTGGTTGATGGACATTTCGGTTATTTCAACTATTTGACTATTAGGAATAATGCTGATATGAACATTTGTATAGGTTTTTGAGTGGATATTTATTTTAAATTCTTTTGAGTATATACCTAAGAATGGAGTTTCTGGGTTATCTTATACCTCTGTATTTAGTGTACTGAGCTTTCAGCTTGTTTTTCAAAGTGGCTGTACCGTTTTATATTCCCACCAGAAGTGTAAGAGGGTTCCATTTTCTCCACATCCTGTCAGCACTTGTTATTATCTGTCATTCTGATTATAGCCATCCTGGTGGATGTGAATGGAACAGGAGGTGGCAACCCACTCCAGCAGTCTTGCTTGGGAAATCCTGTGGGCAGAGAAGCCTGGCGGGCCACAGCCCTCGGGGTCCCAAAGGGTTGGACACGACTGAGTGACTAGACAGCAACAAACGAATGTGAAGTAGCATCTCGTGGTTTTGATTGCCATTTTCCTGGTGGTTAATGATGTTTTCCATCTGTTCAGATACTTTTTGGCCATGTGAATATTTTCTTTGACGAGATATCTATTCAAATCCTTTGCCTATTTTTTAAAACGAGTTGCCTTTGTATTATTGAATTTTTATAAGAGTTCTTTACATATTTGAGATACAAATCCTTTTTCAGATACATGATTTGCAAAATTTTTCTCTTTGTCTAAGGATTGTCCATTCACTTTCTTGATGGTATCCTTTGAAACACTTAAAGTTTTAAATTTTGATGATGTCCAATTTATCTGTTTTTTTTTTCTTTTCATTGCTTGTCCCTTTGATATCATATCCAAGAAGCAATTACATGAAGTTTGTGAACGTTTACAAGTATCTGTTTTTTAAGACTTAATAGTTTTGCNTTGAAACACTTAAAGTTTTAAATTTTGATGATGTCCAATTTATCTGTTTTTTTTTTCTTTTCATTGCTTGTCCCTTTGATATCATATCCAAGAAGCAATTACATGAAGTTTGTGAACGTTTACAAGTATCTGTTTTTTAAGACTTAATAGTTTTGCCTCTTACATTTAGCTAATTAATCCATTTTGAATTAATTTTATATACAATGTGATGTACGGGTTCAACTTCATTTCTTTTACATGTGGATGTCTAGTTGTCCCAGTACCACTTATTGAAAAGATTATTCTATCTTCATTTAATTGTCTTGGCAGCCTTGTCGAAAATCAGTTGACAGTAAATAAGAGGGTTCGTTTCTGGACTCTCAATTCTATTTCTATTCATTTGTCTTTATGCCAGTGTTGCACTATTTTAATTACAGTAACTTTGTAGTAAATTTTAAATCATCCTCCCATTCTTTTAAAGAACTATTTTCTTGTCTTGCCAGCAAGGTTAGAACTGACATTTATTGGTCAGGATCAATTTTAACCTAGTCAGTGTAAACACAATTTTAAATTACTGTAAGCAATTGTTTTGACAATTGTTATAAAACAGTTGTTTTAACAATCATTATAAAACAATTGTTTTAAGAATCATTATAAAACCTGACTTTAAATGAATTAATTAAATATTATTGATTCTGCCAGGGTTTTAGATTAAACTCTTTCACAAATATATCAACTCCAGTTACTCCATTTTAATCAAATCAATGAAGAGAAAAGTGATTCTTGTTACAGTCAAGATCTTCATATTAATGGGAAAGCCATTCAGGATGCGTAAGGTATGACTGGGGACATGCATGAGTCTCAGTCACTCTCATTAAAATCCTTTACTTTAGGTTGTAAAGTTGACTGTGACTTAAAGTCTGGTCTCCTTCGCTTATAAGTCCAGCCTCATCCTTCATCCCTTTCCTTCTGTGCATTTTGAACCCTGCCCACCAGCATCCCCAGGAGCCACCAGGAGTGGCCTGTGGTTTTACACAGACGTGGGTGCAGTGCCCCCCACCCATCCTCAGTCCTCCTAGCAGAATCCATCTGACGCTTCCACACTCTGCCTGGATGTCCTTGGGGGAAGTTCCTTGGGGATCTCCCTCCTCCCAGATGAATCTGTTTGTTCTACCCCTTGTTTCATTAGACACACCCTTTCTTGGCACCCGCAGTTCCCACAGCGTCTGCTGTTGCCCTTCATGGCCCTTCTCCTCTGTCTCTTCTCTGGGGTAGATGCAGGAGCAGCAGGACTTGGATGCCTCTGGTTTGAGTATTACTGTTAGAGGAACAGCTGTTGACAGAACAGCATATATATATATACACACACACATTTCCTATTCATGGTGGTCCCTGTAACTCCGCTTCTGCAGTCATTCTCAGTAGAATGCCCTGAGACTATGGGGAAACTCCAGTGTGCTGGCAGCCTGCACCTGCATGACAGCTCATCAGTGTGATGTGTACTGTCATGTTCAACTTCTGTTACATGACGAACAGAATTTCTGGGCAAAGATGAGCATCCCAAGCTTGTTTAGCCCTGATGGCCTTACTGCCATTTCTAAGGAATCTCTGATTTTTACTAAGTTCAGTAGTTTTTTTTTGGTTGGTTTGTTAGCAAAACTGTTTTGAGAAGGGAGCTGAGAAAAAGTTGACCCTTGCTCCAGTGCCTTGAAAAGGGATTTTAATGGCAGGAATGAACAGAGTGGATTGGCAGACACAGGTGGATAGGAAAGAAGTGGGCCTCAGAGCTTGGGACCTCAGGGCAAGTCCAGGGCCCGGGGCTGGGAGTGATGACAGCAAGTATGGGCAGGGCTGGCATGTCAGGGGACTCTGAGAAGTACTAGAGCTTCTTGTAGAACCTGAGCATGTAGGCTTGGCGGGAGGCAAGCGCCCCTGAGAAAGGGTGAAGGCAAATGCAGTAACCCTGCAACTAGCGCAAAGCCAGGGAGGAGCACGGGAAGGACAGGGCAGGGCTGGAGGCTGGAGGAAACGCACAAGCTCCTGCCCTTGTGTGGGTGGCCTCAGCTTTGCGGCTCACGGCAGCTCCAGGAACCCACTGAGAGCCCCGGGACTCCCCGTGGACCACTCCAGGTCCTACAGGGGGCCAAGCATCTTCAGATGGCAAGTGGAGAGGCTCGCATCACGTGGCCCTTCTCATAAAAGCAACTAAGGGAAGAGAGAAAGTTCCTGTGAAAAGAGCAGGGACCTGTGTCTCAGACCGCAGTCAATGAGTTTAAGCGTGATCTTGAAAACGTAAGGGGAGAGAGAGAACAGGGGAAGGAAAGTGGTTCTGTGGGAGGCACCACCAGGAAGCTGGGAGGTTTGGGATAATGAAACGTTCTGGGAGGCTTTGTGGAGCCTCAGGGGATGGTGAGTTCTCAGCATTCAGCAAAAGAAAAATACACAAGTCAAGTGGGAATGGGGTTTTCATGGAAGGATGGAGCAGCGCCTCCTCCCAGGGCTGGGCGGCCGCACGGGGTATGACCAGGGGACAGCTCGGCCCTCGCCCGGGTCCATCTGGCCCCCTCCACGGGCCTGAGAGGGTCTGCTCCCTGCGGTTCTACTCGGGCCCTCTCCATTCCTCGTATTTCCTGGACACCTCCCTTTCTTTCAGTGTATTTAAACCTGCTCTTTCTTTTACCTGGATTCTGTGTTTTTAGTGGGAACATCTCCTTGAGCTCAGCCTGTCAGATTCCTCAGATTCAGTTTTTAGTAGCATGCTCATTTTACTGCAAGGCTGTATTTTTTAACGAATGGTGGACTTTTTAATTCCATACTTAATTTTGGTGTTGTGGCTTGAGTCTGCAAAATATATATATCTGTATCTATACGCATCTATATAACTATATCTGTATTCAAGTTATATTTTCAGTTTGGGCTGCTAATAGTTAAAGAATCTCAGAGTGAGGCTACGATTCCTGCTGTAAGTAGAGTAGTGTGTTTACTGAGGCTTCATAAAGATAGAGCTTTACAGTTACCTGTTGGGCTATTTCTGCTTCGGTTGCCTTTTAATCTCCTTAGAAAAGATTATTCTAAAGATTACTGCTGAATTTCATAACATATAAAGAATACTTTTGCATTCTTTATAAAATATTATTTCCAAAATGAGCAAATTACCTCGAAAAGCAAGCTTTAATCAAGATTTATGTTCTGAGACTTTGAAAGAAGGCTGTTGTTAACACAAAATATTTAAAAGAAAAATATGCATATTTTTAAGATTCTTGAATATTTTCATCCAGTGATGGTGTTTCTTCTTTTAAAAAAAATAAGCTTCTTCAAAAGAATCTTCACTCTTATTTTATAATTTAGAAATTTCAAATGCATACAACAATAGAATCATACAGTGGAACCCCACTTCCATTGTCCAGCATCACATTTTTAACATATGGCCAGTATTGTTTCATTTGTGCTTTTTCCTGTCCCTCCCCCCAATTATTTTAAAGTAAATGCTGGATATCATATTATTTTACACAAAAATGATTCAATATGTATAGCTCTAAAAGATGAGTGTTTTTGTTTTTTTTTTAATGATCAGAGTGCCATCCAGGAAAAGAAATATATTGATGTCATCAGATATATAGTCTGTTTTCAGACTTCTCTGAGTATCTCTTCAATTCTTTTATAATTGGTTTGTTCAAATCAGGATCCAAACAAAGTTGATCTACACATTGATTGCATTCCGCTGATTCTCTTTACCTAAGATAAATATCTCTTTGAACCATGAGAACACTCCTCCCAGCTTTTTTTCCATGTTATTTACTTGTTGAAGAAACTGGGTCAAGTGTCCTCTGGAATTTCCCACATTTGGGGTTTGGCTGCGTCTACTTGGTGATGTTCACATGCTCTTCCAGCCCTGTGTTTCCCGAAGCCTGGCTGAGCGCTTTGATGAAGTCAGGTCCCCTGTGGTTCCTCGTGCAGGGGCCCTTTGTGGTAGTTGGGCTATACTTACCACAGCCTCTCATTGGGCAGCACATGATGCTTGGTTGTATCTCTTTTACTCTCATATTAACAATGTATATGTGGCGATAATGGAGTTTCTTTTTTATGATCTTTTTATCAGTCAGTATTTTCCATTGGTTCTTTTGATATTCCTACTATAGTACGTCAAGGCTGTATATCGTCACCATGCTTATTTAACTTATATGCAGAATACATCATGAGAAACTCTGGGCTGGAGGAAGCACAAGCTGGAATCTTGTGCCCACTTCAATCAGAGCAGCACCATTTTTATTTTTTATTTTTTTTATTTTCCAGGTAGTTCTTGTGGTAAAGAAAAGGAGCCAAGGTTTCTATTGATGCTTTAAGTATATTTAGAAATGAATGGCGCCAAAAGATTGCAGAGTAGAGCAGCTGAAGAGCTGTGAACAATGGTTAACAACTAATCATTTCAAAGGCCTGTAACTTCCATTCCCAGTGAGGCACATGCTACAATTTCCCAACCTACTGAGCTCCCCCCCTGTTCTTTTATGCGGAGTCCATGTCTGTGGCTCTTCGTTATTTCTTCTTCCTTCATAGCAGGGAATCTGATGTTAAATGGATACAGGAAGAAAGGCAGAGGTATATTTTTTTGCAAAGTTTGTCACATTTATAGGAGAAGTTGCTATGTTACTTCTTCCCAGTTTCCTTCATTAGAGTAGTACTGCTGACACTTTCTGATTCCCAATGGACCATGCAGAATATCAGTCCACTTGTGTTTGTCACTTAAAATCTTAGGCTTGAAGTAGACACAACTTTCCTAAAGACACTAAGTTAATAAAAGGAAATTAGGATGACACCTTCCACCTGATGTGTTCTTTTTTTTTTTTAACTGGAGGATAATTGCTTTACAATATTGTATTGGTTTCTGCCATACATCACAATGAATCAGCCATAGGTATACATCTATCCACTCCCTCTGGAACATCCCACCCCATCCCACCCCTCTAGGTTGTCACAGGGTACTGGGTTGAGCTCCTGGTGTCACACAGCAAATTCCCACTTCTTGATTGAAGAAGAGAGTTGAACATTGATGTTTCTCCTTAGAAAAATGTTTTGAGGCCCCAGTTCTGCCCCTCCCCCTGCCAAGTGGCCTCCCTTCAAAGATGCTTGGGACCTAGTCTGTGGAACTCGAGAATGTTCTCGGCAAGAGGAACTTTACTGATGTGATTACGTTAAGAATCTTAAAGAGATTGTCCTGGATTAGCCACGTAGGCCCAATGTAATCGGAAGAGGCCTTACAAGGAGGGGGGAAGGGTGTCAGAGTCAGAAGGTGTGTCAGTGGAAGCAGAGCTTGGAGCCAATTCGAAGTGAGGAAGACTCAGCTCAACACTGATGACTTTGAAGACGGAGGAAAGGACACAAGTCACACTGCAGGTGCCCTCCAAAAAACAGACAAGGGCAGGAAACGGGTTCTCCCTTAGCGCTTCTGAAGGTGAAGGTGAAGTCNAAAAAAAAAAAAAAGGAAAAGCAAGTGGTGAGATTTTGGGTTTTTTTTCCATATGAAAAACTTGATCAGCGAGCAGTTAAGGAAGAGTAAAGAAAACAAAGAAGGCATGAGAGGTGTTCTTTGAAATCTTCCAGAGGTGCAATAATAATTGAGCTGATATGCACTGAGGTGAAGGTGAAGTCGCTCAGTCGTGTCCGACTCTTTGCGACCCCATGGACTGTAACCTACTAGGCTTCTCTGTCCATGGGATTCTCCAGGCAAGAATACTGGAGTGGATTGCCATTTCCTTCTCCAGGGGATCTTCCTGACCCAGGGATCGAACCCGGGACTCTGGCATTGGAGGCAGATGCTTTAACCTCTGAGCCACCAGGGAAGCCAATATGCATTGGGTTCTCATAAATTGTCTTGGTAGTCTGGGCATTGAGTGCCTTAGAAATTAGTTTTCTCTCCATGCCTCTTCACTGTTGCTATAGTATTCTTGCTAAAGGCCTATTTGTTTGTATTTAAGGAACCAGGGCAGTTTCTCTCTTTATATTCACTTACAGAACTTGGGGTTTTTTTTTGTCTTCCAAGAACTTTGTAAAGTACCACAATTACTCTAGCAAGCCTCTTGCTGCTAATTTCATTATAACAGACCAGTAAATCAGCAAAATAAGATTTAGAGCAGTGACTTCCAAATCTAAACTGTGTATCAAAATCCCCTGGAGCTTTCTAAAAGCAATCCAGTTCTCTGGCACCTCCTCAGCTCTACATAGATGATCAGATATGAGGGTTGCAGGAATCCTATGCATGTGTCAAAGACCCTAGCTTTGCAGATTCAGATTCCCCAAGTGATTTAGATATGGGCAGGGAGCTCATGCTTGGGAGTTGGAAAAACTCGAGACCCATAGATGGTTGCTTGAACTTCACAGTGGTTTATTTAATAACTAGAAGAGACAGTAGGATTGATGTTAAATGTTGGACATATTTGGTGTTTTCATCCATGGCTGGATGAGTGCATCAAAAATGGCAAAAAGACCTAGCGCCTTGTAAAGGAGATACAAATCCCAGATGACTGACAATCCTGAGAGGAACGCTCATTGTAGACATACACTGAGCAGCGGATAGAGAACAGAAACCAGGCTACTTCCACCCGGAGGAGAAAGCAGTGACCGCCTGTGTGAAGGCCAGAACCACAGGGAGGGCCTTAGTGACTGAGAGGCGGGCCTGCTGAGAAGGCCAGCAGAGCCTGGGCAGCGAAACGGGGATGCGTGCTGCGCTGCCTTCACTGCTGCAGTTTCCCCTGGAGCACCTCATCTCTGCAGAGTGCCTAGAAGAGACGCTTGTCCTTTTGTGCCCTCTTTATCAGCCTCATTCATCCTTCTGCCGTGGAGTTACCTCAGAAGTGCCCTCAGCCGCCTCTTGTCAGCTCCAGTGTTTAGGTGTTTTCCTGCCTTTGCTGCTGCTACTGCTGCTAAGTCACTTCAGTCGTGTCCGACTCTGTGTGACCCCATAGACGGCAGCCCACCAGGCTCCCCCATCCCTGGGATTCTCCAGGCAAGAACACTGGAGTGGGTTGCCATTGCCTTCTCCAATGCATGAAAGAGAAAAGTGAAAGTGAAGTCGCTCAGTCTGTCCGACTGTTAGCGACCCCATGGACTGCAGCCCACCAGGCTACTCTGTCCATTGGATTTTCCAGGCAAGAGTACTGGGGTGGGGTGCCATTGCCTTCCCTGCCTGCCTTTGCTAATGCGTTTGATCTTGAAATTCTTTTCCCTTACCTTCTAAGACCTCTCTCCTCTGGTTGCCCCTCTCCTGTCCGGCCACGTCTCCTTGTCCTCTTCACGTCTCTTTGGACGTGCTCCATGGTGGACGTTTTTGCCCTTTGGCCAAAGTTGACTCAGCATTTTTCTCCGGTCTTCACGTCCCTCTGAAGTCCATGCCTCATTTCTGTGTGCTTCCCAGACAGCTGTGTTCACTTTCTGAAGCTTGGGTCATGGTCTTACTGATCTCCACCACCACCAGCCCCCCGCCCTGTTCCTTTGCGGCCTCCACTCACCCCATCAACAAAGCTGGGACCCCCCGCCTCTGCCCTCGTTGGTTGTCGACCACCAAACCTGTTTCTGCTTCTGTCCCTGAAATGTCCCTTGAACATGTCCCTTTCTCATTAGTCCTGTGATGACCCGCGATCCTCATCTTGCCCCACTTGGCTTGTGAGAACTTCTACCAGTTTCTGCTGCTCTGTGCCATCATGGAAATGCAGGCCCATATGCTACATATTCTGACTTTTCAAGCAGAGCTGGAAGTCCATATTTTCATGTAAACTTTCTGAATCCTTAAAATGCTTGTAACTGATTTAGAAACTTTGATAACACCATGTGCACCTTTGTAAGCCACTAGTTTGTAATGTTTTACTTAAACATAAGGTAAAAATATCATAAGAAAATGAAAATGTAAGTGATTTTGTTGTCTCTTTGGCATGAGAAAAAGCTTTATATCAGAATTTCAAAACAAGACATATATTTGACTAAATAAAATTGGAAAATACTTTGGCCAAATAAAAATACTATAAACAGTTAAAATATAAGTGATACTATGGGAAGAAAAAACTTTCAGTTAAAGGTCAATGTAGTTCTTATAAAATTATGCTTATAAATCAGTGTAAAAGATAACTTCAGAAAAGCTCTGTCCCCTAATAGAAATAAACAGAGGACGTGTGCAAATACAAATGAATCTGAAATAAAGCTTGTCCTTACTTGCAGTCAAAGAAATAGAGATTAAAAAGCCATGAGCAGTGGTGAAGCCATGCGCACCTGCTCTGTATTTGAAGGTCCAGTATTGGTGCGAATGTGGGGAAATGGACATGATGGCATACTCCTGGTAGGAATTTGAATTGGGCTTCCCTGGTGGTTTAGATAGTAAAGAATCCACCTGCCATACGGGAGACTGGGATTCGATCCCTGGGTTTGAAAGATCCCTGGAGAAGGAAATGGCAACCCACTGTGGTATTCTTGCCTGGAGAATTCCGTAGACAGAGAAGCATGGTGGGCTGCACTCCATGGTCACAAAGAGTGGGACATGACTGAATGAGTAGCATTTTCACACTTACTTTCACTTTCACACTTCTCTGGAATGGAATGTGGCAGTTTCACATTAGTCAACGTTTTAGCAGGATTCTGGAAACTAGGAAAAGAGAAAACAAATTTATCATTAAAAAAAAAAAAAAGTTCCAGGAAACAGTAAAAAAAGACACTAGGAGGCAAGAATTGAAGTGGAAAAGACTAACAACTTTCTAAAAGCAGTGAAGGATATGTTCATATGTTCTCTGGTTTAAGAAATCTCAGCATCCCAGCAGGATAAATTTTTCAAAAGATCCTAGATATATTGTAGTAAATTCCAAAACACCCAAGACTTAAAGTATTAGTCAGTGTTAGACAGGCTTCTCTGTCCCTGGAATTCTCCAGGCAAAAAAACTAGAATGGGTAGGGGAATCTTCTCACTCCAGTGACTGAATCCGGGTCTCTTGCATTGCAGGCAGATTCTTCACTGTCTGAGCCACCAGGGAAACCCCTGATGCCCCAAAGTAGGGCCAAAAAAAGAATAAATAGAAAACCTTAATAACCCCTGTTAAAGAATTTAGACCACTGTTTCAGAAGTACCAGATCTGAACATTTTACCAGGGAATTCCCTCAAAATTTAAGAAATAGGTAATTCCAATTTTGTATAATAGAATAATAGCTAACATTTCCAACTCATTTTAGTATAACTTGACACTAAAACCAGAGAAGGACAATACAAGAGAGGAAAATTACAAGTCAGTCTCACTCAAACAATAAAAATAGAAATCCTAAACTAAATGTTAGCAACCTAAATTTGATGATGTGGAAGAAGAATCATGACATGATGCCAAGTTGGTTCATAATTAGAAAGCCTATTAGTATTTACAACATTAATATGTTATAGGAGAACAATGCATATGGTAACTAGATTGAAAAAAAGTAGCTATCATTCATGATAAAAATTGTTGGAAAGATTAGGATCATGTCTACAAAAGTCTATAGCAAATATTGTTCTCAGTGGTAAAACATTAAAAGCAGTCCTTTTATAACTGTGAGGACCACAAAGGTGGTTACTACAATATTCAACAATTACTGGAGGTTCCAACCCAAACAGTAAGCCAGGGAAAATAAAACAGGTGAAATATTGGAAATAAAGAACAAAATTTTAGGGAGTAAATGTATACAGAGTAAAGTCTAAAGGAAATATACAGACTAATTATTAGAATTAAGAAGATTTAATATTTTTTCAGCTGTAGGTCAGCATATAGAAATCACTTTATTATAGCAGACAGTTGGAAAATGTAATTTTTAGGAGCTGATATATATAGCAGTAGCAATAAAAAAAATAGGAAGTTCCTCATAATAAACTTAATAAAGTATGCAATAAATTTATGTAGAAAATGTTTAAACTTTATCAAAAGACATTTTAAAAGTCCTTAAAAATAACCGGGAGACTTACCATGGTAAATGCATACGAAATCTCATTATCATAAAGATCTTATTTTCCCCAACTTAATCTATAGATTGAAGGCCTTTCTAACCACAGCTCCCAACAGAGTTTTTTTCATGAAGTTTGACAAGCTAATACTAAAAGCTATATGACGGTATGAAGGACCGAATAACTCCAAGTAATTTTATGAAGAGTGGAAACTGTGTTGAGGATCAGGAAAGGAACTTGCACTACTGGATATTGCGATTTATAAATAAAGCTCAGGTAATTAACACAGTGTGCGCTGACTCTTAGTCAATGGAATAAAATAACTCAGAAAGACCAGTTTATATATGACAGAGCTGGCATTTCAGATCACTGGGGACCTTCTATTTGCCTGTTCAATAGAGAATTGGGGAAATAGAGACTGTTCAATAGAGAACAGGGGAAAGGAAAAAAAAGTGGGCTCCTAATGGACACCATACACAAAGTCAATGTACATAACTTTGAGACTTGTTAAAAAATCAGATTATAAAGCAGCATTTCTAACCTGTCTCCATTTGTGTAAAAAGAGAGAAAAATATGTGTGTGATTATATATCTTGAGAAAAGATCTGGAGGGTATTGAAGTGAAGGTGACAAGTGACTGTCTCTGGGTGGTTGGATTTTTGCTGATTTAACCATCCCTTTATGCCTCTTTTTCGTTTCTGTTTAGTTTAGTTTTTTTTTTTTTTTATTTATGTAGAAAATGTTTAAACTTTATCAAAAGACATTTTAAAAGTCCTTAAAAATAACCGGGAGACTTACCATGGTAAATGCATACGAAATCTCATTATCATAAAGATCTTATTTTCCCCAACTTAATCTATAGATTGAAGGCCTTTCTAACCACAGCTCCCAACAGAGTTTTTTTCATGAAGTTTGACAAGCTAATACTAAAAGCTATATGACGGTATGAAGGACCGAATAACTCCAAGTAATTTTATGAAGAGTGGAAACTGTGTTGAGGATCAGGAAAGGAACTTGCACTACTGGATATTGCGATTTATAAATAAAGCTCAGGTAATTAACACAGTGTGCGCTGACTCTTAGTCAATGGAATAAAATAACTCAGAAAGACCAGTTTATATATGACAGAGCTGGCATTTCAGATCACTGGGGACCTTCTATTTGCCTGTTCAATAGAGAATTGGGGAAATAGAGACTGTTCAATAGAGAACAGGGGAAAGGAAAAAAAAGTGGGCTCCTAATGGACACCATACACAAAGTCAATGTACATAACTTTGAGACTTGTTAAAAAATCAGATTATAAAGCAGCATTTCTAACCTGTCTCCATTTGTGTAAAAAGAGAGAAAAATATGTGTGTGATTATATATCTTGAGAAAAGATCTGGAGGGTATTGAAGTGAAGGTGACAAGTGACTGTCTCTGGGTGGTTGGATTTTTGCTGATTTAACCATCCCTTTATGCCTCTTTTTCGTTTCTGTTTAGTTTAGTTTTTTTTTTTTTTTAATACATTGTGTATATTACTTTTAATTAGAATTTTTTTCATTTTTAATTTTCCCCATATTTTGTATCTATTTTATTTTCAGTCTTCTTTGAGGTTATCTTTTCAAATTCTTCTCGGCAACTTCCAAACTGCCTCCTCCTTTCACGCACAGAAATAACATTTTCATTGTGATTTTGATTGGAATTGTCTGGTGCATAATGGTCACTCAGTACATGTTTGTTAAATAAATAAATATCGGGACAATTCACATCTTAACACTGGTTAAGCCTTCCAACCAAGAATATGATATATTACTCAAATCTTTTTCAAGTCCTTTTTTTCCTAAATGTGGGCTTTTCTGTTTTTTAAAAATACAGATCTCACACCTTCATGCAATTATTGTTTTCTAAAATGGTGTAATCTTTTCCTTTTCCCCCACATTGAGTCAGACCGTTAACTATGTAGCTTTACCATCAGGAGTTAGAAGTGCCAGAAAGATGATTAAATGTAGATAAACACATCCTGTGTAGTGAGGTCAAGGACCTGAGTTTATTTAGCTTAGAGTAAATGACTGCATTGAAACTGAATACCTGTCTCCAAGCACGTGATAGCAGCCCGCTTTGCTTCAAATCTGCTGAAGACAAGACACAGGAAAATGAACTTCAGCTAGAGTGTAAGTAACTCAGATTAAAGATTGCAAACTGACAGTGTGACGCCAAAGCAGCCCTTGGGAACATTTTCTTTGGACTGTAGAGTATATTTTAAAATTTTGAATTCATTGCTCATTTGAAATTTGGGAAGTCTCACATGAAAATTTAGATTTCCAGCTTTTCTGACAAGGCTTAAAATCTAGTATCCTGTGCCGGACTTTCAGTGGCAGCTGATGGCTGGAATTCTGAAGCGACTGCCCCTCTTGAAAACAGTTGTGTGCTTTCTCCAGTTCTCCATGTCAGAACCCAGCCCTTCCTGTTATCTACCTTGCCCCTTAAGCATTTTAGTCTGCAATTTCAGCTCCAGTGATAAAGGAAGAACTGAGTTGCCCACACACAGGGCATGGCATTTTTCATTTTCAGGGTTGTTTTTAAAATGTGATTTAAATATGGTCTGACTACTAAGCAAGAGGTGGACCAGGTGACTTCTCAAAGATCTTTCCTGTCCTGTGAGTCTGCGATCCTGTTGGAATAGTGCCATGGTTCAAGAACTCAAGGCATATGGTTGTTGAAGCTGCAGTGCGCCCATTGCAAGACCCAGAGCCCACAAAGCTCATGGTTCATCTGGTATTTCCTCATGCTGGGCATGGGAAGTTTGACAGATTTTGCAGAGGGCCTGTTTCAAGAGCCAAGAGTTCAAACAACTAGCTGCTCCATTCAGAAGACTTGTTAAAAGTCTGTTTCTTTTGTACATAGTTCTATAAATGAGTGAAGGACTTTGTCGGTAACTTTGAGTTTTATAAGTATCCAGTATCACATCACTCCCGTCATTACTGTGGGGAACCATTGTTTTGAATATCATTTCATCTGTGCTTGAATATTATCTAAGCACAGTTTTCATATTTAATGTTAAGGGTATATATACTCTTATAAACAAAAAAGTAGGAAAGCAGTATGGGAAAAAAATCTGAAGTGATAATGTCTCAGTCGGTGGAAAATTCTGAAAGAAATGGGAATACCAGACCACCTGACCTGCCTCTTGAGAAATCCATATGCAGGTCAGGAAACAACAGTTAGAACTGGACATGGAACAACAAACGGTTTCCAAATAGGAAAAGGAGTACATCAAAGCTGTTTATTGTCACCCTACTTATTTAACTTATATGCAGAGTACATCATGAGAAACGCTAGGCTGGAGGAAGCACAAGCTGGAATCAAGATTGCCGGGAGAAATATCAATAACCTCAGATATGCAGATGACACCACCCTTATGGCAGAAAATGAAGAAGAACCAAAGAGCCTCTTGATGAAAGTGAAAGAGGAGAGTGAAAAAGTTGGCTTAAAACTCAACTTTCAAAAAACTAAGATCATGGCATCTGGTCCCATCACTTCATGGCAAATAGGTGGGGAAACACTGGAAACAGTGAGAGGCTTAATTTTTGGCAGCTCCAAAATCACTGCAGATGGTGACTGCAGCCATGAAATTAAAAGATGCTTGCTCCTTGGAAGAAAAGCTGTGACCAATCTGAATAGCATATTTAAAAGCAGAGACATTACCAACAAAGGTCCATCTAGTCAAAGCTATGGTTTTTCCGGTAGTCACGTATGGATGCGAGAGTTGGACCATAAAGAAAGCTGAGCACAGAAGAATCAATGTGTTTGAACTGTGGTGCTGGAGAAGACTCTTGAGTCCCTTGGACACAGGGAGATCCAACCAGTCCACCCTAAAGAAAACCAGTCCTGGGTGTTTATTGGAAGGACTGATGCTGAAGCTGAAACTCCAATACTTTGGCCACCTGAGGGGAAGAACCAACTCATTTGAAAAACCCTGATGCTGGGAAAGACTGAAGGTAAGAGGAAAAGGGGACGACAGAGGATGAGATGGTTGGATGGCATCACCGACTCGATGGACATGAGTTTGAGCNAAACTCCAATACTTTGGCCACCTGAGGGGAAGAACCAACTCATTTGAAAAACCCTGATGCTGGGAAAGACTGAAGGTAAGAGGAAAAGGGGACGACAGAGGATGAGATGGTTGGATGGCATCACCGACTCGATGGACATGAGTTTGAGCAAGCTTGGAGAGCTGGTGTTGGACAGGGAAGGCTGGCGTGCTGCAGTCCATGGGGTCACGAAGAGTCGGACATGGCTGAGCAACTGAACTGATGGATCTTGTAAATAATAATAGCATGTGGCCAGTGGTATTACATAGAGTCTGTCAGGTTATGGGTAGTGAGGCTACAGGTAGAAAATTTGTTTTCTTTTTTTCCTGACTAAATTTGGCTGCAAGTAATTATTTTGTTCACAGGTTTTGTTTTTTTTTCGTTTGTTTTTTTCTTTTTCTTTTTAATGGATCTAACCAGTTTGCCCATTTGTTTTGGCATCAAATAGACATAGCTTTATTGTGACTCAGAGTCCAGTACTGTCCTTATTTAAAGACATGAAATGTTATCTCAAGGGAAATTTTTTGGAGTCTCTAAATGTCTTGGGTAATAAGTGAAATTTTTAACCCAGGACCAAATATTCCATTTACCCACCCAAATTGTTTCCCAGTTGTGGTCTTAGACTAGGCTCCTGTGTGTATTCTTAAACTTATGAAGGACTCTTGTTTTTGGTTCCCACAGAACAATTTCTTTCTGCATCCACACCCACATCAGCAGTGATGAAGGTCACAGTGAGACCCACAAAATGTTTCAGAGGGCTCCATAAAGTCTTTTCCCAAGGCCCCGCGTCATACTTAGTTTGTCCTTTAAGTTCTAACAGATGATATCAAACTGATGACTTTTCTAGCCTTGACCATCTGATTAGGACAGGTATCACTTTCCAAATAGGCAGTTCCCGAAGTCATGACTTACGACATCATTTCCCTGGAACGAAATAGCTTTAAAATAGATGCAGTCTCCATCTTTTAAATATGTTCTGTATTCCTGGAATAGTCCAGCACCAAGATAGCGTCCGTACTTGATAGGTATCAGCCCCTTCCTTCATGCTGTCTTATTAAATCCTACTCAAGTCTTCACCTGGTGAATGAGCCCTGACTCAGGACCTCAGCCTGGAAACAGTCACAAGTCTGAACTGGCTCACAGGAGGGAGCTGCTGCTGGTTCAGCCAGGAGGCATCTGATAGCCACCAAGTGCCCTTTCTTATAGCAAAGGTAGACCAGTATGAGACCCACTCTCCCACCTGCTTAGGTAAGTGTACCTTAGCTGAAAGTCGAAGTATTTAGAAGTTTAAGGTTTGGTTTCTTTGAAATCAACTTTTGGACTAAATCTTCAAATCATCTCTGTTCTAGACTTCAAATTGTGATCCCAGCTTTAGTTTAAACTTAAAATTTCCTGCAACAGCTAAAAAAAGCCATCAAAATTAGTAAGTGGCTGGCATTCAAGAGTAGTGGATAAAAGGGAGGGAGAGATTATCCTAGGTGAAAGAGACAAAACCAGAAGCAGTGTCTGACCTTTGGTTGGATTCTAATTCAGGAGGAATATCAGTGATTTGGGGGACAGTTTGAGAATCTCATTGTGGACTATTTAAGCAGTAATGTCATGTCAGTTACGATTATAGGATCCTGTGATGTAGGAGAATGTCATTGTCTAGGAGTCCGTATTAGATATTGTGGAGTTATCCGTCATGAGGTCTATTCTGAAATGGTATATGGCAAGTATGTATGTGAAATATGATGCAATATTAACCATTATTGAGTCTAGATGGTGGGCTTTGGTTGGTCCTGGTGCTGCTTTTCCACTTTTCTGGGTGTTTGAAATTTTTCATGCTTGTGAGTGATGGTACAAAGGAAGCAGTTGTCCCTGTTCTGGGGAAAGTGCTGTGGGCCACAGTAGGTCTTGCTGAGGGCTTCCTGTGGTTTGAGGGAAAGCTTTGCTGGAGGGGATTCACCGGGTGGTGCTTTCCTGCCCAGGCCCCAGGCCAGCGGTCCAGGGGCTCAGCAGGTGAGCCCAAGGCGGTTTCCCAGGCTCCTGTGACTTGCTTTCCTAATCACAGTGGGAAAGGGCTTCCCACCACAAGCTGGACCACAGCTTCCCTTGGCAGTCTTGCGGAAGCTCAGGTCACATTAGCCAGGAATTCCCTGGAAAACAAGCGAAGCTGGATGGCTTTACAGTAAAAACTCCATGTTGGAGATTTGCTCTTAGCATCTTGGGACTATGAAATATTAATATAATGACCCAAATAAATGACCACTCCATTCAAAAGTACTATTACTCATTGGAGCACAGTACTACTTAAGACTAACCTGCCTCGCTAAGTCAGGGTAGAACTTGTTCAACTCATATTTGATGTTTGTTTGTTTGTTTTTTCCTTTTTATTTCATAAAGTCTCTAAATTTCTAATAAAGCCATTTGAAGCAGTTTATTTTAGACTGTGAAAGCGAAACGAAATAGTAGCAGAACTCTGTCCTTAAAGCAGAAGCCACCCTTTCTTTATCTCACAAATATGACCCCATCTCCTTTTTTTCTCGGATACTTGATGTTCTTTGGAGAAGAGTAGAAGGACATGCATGTGGCAACAGGTTGTCATCGAGAACGTCACTGGGGGGTTGGGAGGTTGTCTGTTGGAAGGTGGTGGGGAGTATGGAGCTTGGGAGGTGCAGGGGTAGGAGACTTCGGAGGCTACTGGGGAGACGACGGTCTCTGGCTGGGACTGGACGTCTCGTACGTTAAGCAGTGCAGTGTGTGTCTGTTAGTCTGTCAGTCGTGTCTGGCTCTTTGTGACCCCATAGACTTAAGGCCCGCCAGGCTTCTCTGTCTTTCGAATTCTCCAGACAAGAATACTAAATTGGGTTGCCGTTCCCTTCTCCAGGGTATCTTCCCAGCCCAGGGATTGAACCTGGGTCTCCTGCATCACAGGCAGATTCTTTACTCTCTGAGCTACCATGGTAAACCAATTATTTCTTGAAATAGACCTACCTGAAGACTACTGGTGGAAAGATGCATCCACGGTAAAGCAGTTCTCTCTCTAATTCCAGTCTCTATTTGTAGCTAAAGATAGATTTTTCAGGCTAAGGAGGACCACAGTAGCTCTCAAGAAAATAGGCATCCTTAATTGTGGTTTACAAGTGCGTCTAGATTTTGGAATACCATTGCCATGTAATTTTCAGATGAAAAGGTTATCACTTTATGATTTCCATTTTGCTTCTTCCTCCCAGCCCTGACCCCAGTTCTGGGGCTGTTAGAGCATCAGTATTGCAAGCCTGGAGCTAGTGCCTGAGAAGGGGAAGCAGAGGGTCGCCTGGATTCTTTGCCAAGCTGCCATTTAGCTTTCGAGCATAGTGGAGCTTTGCTTGAGTCCCAGATTAGTACACAGTCTCAGAGGCCTGCTCAACTCTGTGAAATTGATGTCATTAAAGAGCAAAGATAATGCAGTCTTTATCACTGCCTGTTATCTGCGGATAAATGAAATACAGCTCCCTAAGTATGTCAGTTCAGTGTATTTCAACAGCTGTGAGTTTCTTTCCTTACATATCAGAGTTAGGTTGCTGTAAGAACAGACACAAACACTTTTTGTGTTTTCTTTCTCTTCTGCTTTCTCTTTAAACAGTAAGGATTCCCGCAGCCAGTATAATTTGGACTAAGCAAGTGCAAATCTCTTTTACGTGGTAAACTTACCATTTCTCTTATAGGTGTGTTCAGCAGGGTTTTCCACTAAAACCATAAGAAGACACCAGTTTAGGAAGGATTCCCTTTAAGATAATCCTGTCCTGGGGGCGGTGAGGGGAGTGGGACAGAGGAGGAAAGATTTCAGTAAACTCTTCTCTCCTAGTAATGTCGGTAGTAAAACAGTCAGAGTTTGACTTATGCTGCTTTATTTTCCTAGAGGGGAAGGTGGTATATTGAGACAGCTGACCAAGCAGGATTTAGTTATCACTCAAGTGGTATCTCCAGATACCAGGCTTCCTGAACTCATACTGGAACTTTCCTAGTCAACTTCAGATTTAGCCCCTTCCTACCAATAACACTTTATTCCTGGAGATTTTGTACAGCGAAAAGAGCTTTGAGAATTGGAGCATGTTCTCTGACCCCTGATCACGTGGAACTATAAGCATTAAAGTGTGATCTGCAGCAAAGGCAGAGTGACTTTGATAACACATTTTTGTTGTTCAGTCCTTTGCAAAGCTCATGTAATAAATCATTACTTTGAAACTCACTTCTCTTTGTGTGTTTCTATGTCCCTGACTGTCCCCTCCCCCTCCCCCAGCTGCAAGACAAATAAACAGATGTGGATGTCACTTCCACTCTCGCGGTGACCTAAGGGCCAAACTATTTGTTTTAAAGCACTCAGAATAATGCCAGTGCTGTGCATATTTCGTTTGACATTTTAAGCAGAAGAAAGCCACATGACCAAAATGCGATCCACTGCAAGTGTGTTAGGAAAAAACATATTTCATCTCCGTAAACCTGGAGATTACCCTGTCATAGATGTCACTGTTGTGAAATACCCGTGGCTAAAGCAACGGTGCTGTCACAGCTTGTGTAGAACATCAGGTCTGTGGTCGCTGATGTTCTGGATCTTTCTACGAGGGTGACAGAAGGATACTTGAATGTAAAACTGGAAACGTCTTTAATTGTATTCTTTATATACAAACTATTTCAAAACAATGATTGTATTGGTCTTTGGAGAGTCCGGTGGACCTGGAGACCACCTCTTTTAACTGCTGGGCCTTCCAGTTTTATGACTAAAATCCTGACTCCGAGGATAAGCAATTTGCTGAAGTTGTTTGGGGACCTGAGAACCCTTACCCTTCTTCGGTGGGCCTTTCACTTCTGATTCTTCCACCAGGTTCCTGACTGTGTTAACCAGACATTTTTACTTGATCGTTTCAGGAGGCTCATTGACAGAGCGCTTTATACTTGGAACAGGGCTGGAAGGGAGGAAAGAAGGGAGGGGTGGAGAGAGGAGGGAACTATGCTGATACTTCCCGTGACTACGGAAGTTTCGTTGCTGCAGAATCTGATGATGGTGAGAGGAATGGTAATGTCTTCATCGTTACAGATGGTGGAGTGCACTCCTTCAGACCAGGTTTCTTTGGCTTAACTTTATGTTTGTGAGATTTAGTCCTGATATGGCCTCTAGGGAAGATCCCCTGGAGAAGGAAATGGCAATCCACTCCAGTATTCTTGCCTGGAGAATCCCGTGGACAGNGTTACAGATGGTGGAGTGCACTCCTTCAGACCAGGTTTCTTTGGCTTAACTTTATGTTTGTGAGATTTAGTCCTGATATGGCCTCTAGGGAAGATCCCCTGGAGAAGGAAATGGCAATCCACTCCAGTATTCTTGCCTGGAGAATCCCGTGGACAGAGAAGCCTAGGAGGTTATAGGAGGTTATAGGAGGTTATAGTCCATGGGGTCGCAAAGAGTCGGACACGACTGAGCGACTTCACCTTCACCTTCATGGCCTCTAGCTGAAGTTCATTTACTTTTAGGGGCAGAGCAGGATTTGCACCGTGTGACCGTTACCTCCCCCACACCCCACTTTGTCTTCAGTGAAAAGTTCTCCTTCTGATGGACATTTGCATCAGTTCTGGTTTGGGGCTTCTGTGCCAAGTGCTGCCCATGCACCCAGTGTTTATGCCTGAGTTCAGCTTTAGATGCTGGAAGCAGCTGTCAGTGCGTGAGGATTCCTGTTAGCCCACATTCTTGCCAAGAATGTGTTGGTGTTCCTGGCCTTTTCCAGTTTGGCCAGTCTGGTGGTTGGAGAGTATTTTCTGCCTCTTTTTTGGGGGGGAGGCAGGGGGACTTATGTCATATTTCGTTTCATCACATCCTATATAAAGACTTTACTCTTATTGAATTAGAATAACTTATAGGCAAAACACACTCCTCTTCAAATAGTTTAAACTCTACATTATGTGAGCTGATAAGCAGTAAGCATCAGAAAGTGGCCAATGGTATAACCGTTTGGCCTGAATTAAGCATCCTACCTGAGGGCCTGATTGTTAGGCCTGTTTGGTCCGACCTCCTCAGTTAGGCCATTTTCCAGATAGAGTAACTGAGCCTCTTCAGTGATTGGAGGCCGTTCCAGGTGCCGTGGCCAGGCCTCCTAGGAGTTACTCAGGCATATGCACCTAAATGTGTGCTTTCATAGAATCATTAGAGAATAACCCACTACAGAGAGAAAGTTCCTGTTAAGGAATCTGTCTGTTTCTATCTCAGCAGTAGTAAACCAAAAGAAATTCATTCTGTAGAGTGCATGCTCCCTGAGCTAGTACAGTCTTTCTTTCATGAAAATCTATGAAGCCAGCACCAGCCCTCAGTTCCTTTTTAGCTCTTTGTAGTTCTGTAGAATGAAAGAATGGGGTCATTTTTTCAAAGAAGCAGCTTGACATAAATAGTAAGTTTGTTAGGAGATGATTTTGTCATGCCGGGCACATTTTCCGTCAGCAGCACCTGGAGTGCTCCGTTGGGGTTCAAATCATGGGAAGTGGTTCAAGGCAAACAGCCGACCAATCAGAACTGATCCTTCTGAGCCAGACTTCACCAGTAGCCACATCCACTTCTGGGCACTAGCCGGAGAGTTTGCAGCTAGCTGGTTAGCTTACCTGAGAGCATCTTATGAGTCCACAGAATGCCAAAAGAGGATAAGGACAGGCATCATGGGGATCCCCACAGCTCTGTCTTCTCAGACCCTACAGACCCTCCTACTCTGACTCATGAGGCAATCACTGAGTGCTCACTGGGCGGCAGGCACTGGCCTGGGCCTGTGGGGTTCCTTCTCAGACACGTGTTTAGTCTGATGCTGACCTCGTTCACTTCACAGGCGCTTTCATTCTACTTTATTGCAGTATAGTTGATTTTCACTGTTGTCTTGGTTTCAGGTGTACGGCAGAGTCATTCAGTTATATGTATATATACGCATTCTTTTTCATATTCTTTTCCATTATGGTTTATCAGAGGATACTGAGTGTAGTTCTCTGTACTATACAGTAGGCCCTTGTTAATTATCTTTTTATATATAGTAGTGTGTATATGTTAATCCCAAGCTCCTAATGGATCCCCCTTCCCGTTTCCCCTTTGGTAACCATAGGTTTGTTTTCAAAATCCGTGAATCTGTTTCTGTTCGTAAGTTCATTTGTATCATGTTTAAAGTTCAGTCCCACACATGAGTGATGTATGATACTCACTTTTCAGGTCACGGCTTTCACATCACAGCCTATTTCCTCAAAAGAGGAGTACGTCTCCGCTGCCTGAGGGGCTCACCAAGGACAGGTAAGAAGCCGATTTCTTGGGTCATTCTGCACAATGAGTGTGTCCTTAGAGAAAGAATGAAAATTAAGGAATGACGATTCCTAGTGGCCACATAGCCTTCATGAAACTGAAGTACTAATTAAGAGTGTTTGCAAGCGCTGGAGATGATTTTTTTCCATCTTGCTCTGTTCACTGCCTGCCTCAGCCCAGTGAGCGGGGCCATGCTCCGCCTTCCTTTCCTGCTGCCTCTTGGCACTTGAGCGTCACTTCAGGCAGTTAGACCACTGCCTGTGCACACTGAGGCCCTGGAGTACAGAGCGAGCGTGAGTATGAAAAAGGTGCATTCCCGGCCCTGAGCCGCCAGGGCCTCTCCATAGGTGTATGGTGGGGCCCTCTGCCCCCAGGACTCCCCGAGTCAAGATGTCCACTGAAGAGATGAGGTCAAGTGTGTCCAGCCAACAACAACAGAGTCAGATGCTAACAACTGCTCTCCAAGTCCATCTGAGCTTTGGAAAGAAAATTTAACTCAGCTTCCTTTGCTGATTTTAGTAAATAAGATATGAAACAGGGACATTAAAAATGAACTGTGCAGCAACTATACTCCAATAAAAACTTAGGAAAAAATAAAAGCAGTAGTACTTCCAAGTAAAATATAGTAGTCTAAACAAAGCAACAACAAAAAATGAACTGAATAAAGGTTTGGTCTTGGAATCTTTGCAATTATCTGCACTTTCTTAACTTTAGGTGTCACTTGACTGTATTACTCTCACGGAGGGGCCTTCCACTCTATTCAATCCTCTTAGTAAAATAAATCAGTTAACTTTGTATCTGTTAAAAGACAGCCTAGCTACCCTTCATGGTAGGGACTGCCATTGCCTAAATTTTTATTTAAATGTTCATGCAAATCTCAGTTACAACCTAAGCAGAGTGAAGGGCTTTCTGTTGATAAAATACCTGGCACCAAATTGTTTAAAATCTGCTATTCTAGCATTCTAATTTTTCAGAGGAATCATTTGATAGAACTGATAATTTTGAATTCTAGTTCTTTTTTTAAAAGATATATTTTATTTATTTATTTAGCTGTGCTGGGCCTTAGTTGTGGCATGTGGGATCTAGTTTCCTGACCAGGGATTGAACCTGGGCCCCCTACTTTGGGAGGGTTAGGGAAGTCTCTTGAATTCTGTTTCTGATTCACCGATGAGCTACTGTATTTCAAGACTGTCATGTTGGGAGAGGGAGTACAAATAATGAATTCTGTGGCTCCATTTCCAGAAAGTCGGAAACAGACTGGTTATCACTTATCTCAATAAGATGTTCTAAGAATTAGTGAATGAATATTAACTGCTTTGTTAACTTTGTTTTTCTGCCTTTTCAGAATCCCATCTATAGTTACCTAGCCAGATAAAGCATCCATGTAGTGAAAGTGAAAGTCACTCAGTCGTGTCCAACTCTGTGACCCCATGGACTATACAGTCCATGGAATTCTCCAGGCCAGAATACTGGAGTGGGTAACCTTTCCCTTCTCCAGGGGATCTTCCCAACCCAGGGATGGAATCCAGGTCTCCAGCATTGCAGGCGGATTCTTTGCCAGCTGAGCCCCAAGGGAAGCCCAAAGCATCCACATGGGGTCAGAGGTTAAACACACCCCCACCCCCTGCAATGGGGGTTTCTGCCCGAGGACCGGAAGGGAGAAACAGAACAGCATGTCAGGCCCCGGTTGCAGAGCCTGAGCAGCTGCACGTCTCGTGGTGAGCAGTGAAGCACCAGGGCGGGGTTCTGAGCAGGGTAAGCGGAGCTGTCGTTGAAACTGCTCACCCACTTGCCCCAAGTAGAGTGAGCTGGAGGAGAGAAGGCAAGCCCCAAGGAGACAGCAGGTGAGGGGAGAGTGGATCCCAGAGCATCATTTTGGTGTAATTTAGCCTCTCCAAGTGGTTGAGGCACTGACTGTGCAGGAGTCATGTGTCTGCGTAACTGACACTCTCACACCCGCTCTCTGTCACTGTCTCAGGGCCCTCCCACTGTCATTTCTTGTGGGCCGTGTGCATTGTATGTAAGAGGCTTCACTTTCGTGACTCAGAATAATAAAAATTGGTCACATCTAAGAGGAAGGCTTTCCCTTTTAGAAAAAATTAGCTTTATTTCCGTTGTAAATACGATACATGTGTATTATACAAATACTGAGGCAGTTGTTTAGTCGCTGAGTCACGTCTGACTCTTCTGCGACCCCATGGACTGTAGTCTGCCAGGCTCCTCTGTCCATGAGATTTCCCAGGCAAGAAAACTGGAGTGTGTTGCCATTTCCTTCTCCAGTTCAGCCAGTACAACCAAGTAAAAAACGAGGGAAAAGAAGACCCTCCCACTCCCCATCCCCCACCCCATAATATTCACTGTTAACATGGTCTAAACGTCACTCCAGACATCACCCCAGAGGTCAGTGGGGGCTGTGTGGATGAATGGAGAGATGGACAGACAGATGCAGAAGGAGGCACATTTACTATTCAATCATCCTTTCATTGAGTGTTGAGGAATCTGGTTCTGTGATTCATTTAACCTTCCCCACCCGGAAGTCAGTGGTTTCGCTTTAAGAAATTGTAATCATAGGTCATTGCGACTGTGGTATAGCTGGACCAGCTTTACTATTGCACATCTTTTAACATTTATCTCATTGCTGCTGGCTGTGGCGGGCCTTTGCTGTGCGCAGTCTTGCTCTAGTTGTGGCGAGGGGGAGCTACTCTCTAGTTGCGGTGTGCCAGGCTTCTCACTGCAGTCGCTGCTTTTGTTGCAGAGCGCAGGCTCAGAGCAGGCTTCAGGAGTTCAGGCTTATGGACTCTAGAGCACAGGCTCAATAGTTGTAGTGCACACGCCCAGTTGCCACACCACATGTGCAACCTTCCTGGACCAGGCATTGAACCCACATCTCCTGCGTTGGCAGGCAGATTCTTAACCACTAGACCCCCAGGGAAGTCCTTCTGTTGCACATTTAACCGTTTCCTTAAGAATGATTGTTAATTCCTAACCTCCCACACTGCTATTTTCATAGCCTGGTTCAGACTGGGAATTTGCCTTGCAGCCTAGGGGACCTCTCCAAGGCCAGGTGACTGAAGAGGGGAGAGGGAAACTAGCAAGAACACTGACAAGGTGTGTTTTCAGATTTCCTCCCTCTTCCAGTGTATGTCTGAACACTCACTAGTAAATGTTCATCCTGTCTCCCAAATGTGAGTCTGAACAGAAACAGCAAACTGATCCAGGAGGAAAGCTGTGATGGCCCTGGGCACCTGGGAATTTCTAGAGATACCATGGTCCAGGGGCTTAGGTGGATCCATCTGCAGCCTCCTACTCTGCTCCTGGAGCTTTGTGCTTGCCCTGCACTGTTGATGGCAAACCCTGGCAGAATTCTTGGACCAAGCATCTCTGTGTTCAAAGTCTTTTGATACTTCGAGTGATGTGATTTCTTTCCTTTTGTACAGAACTCCAAGTGTTTCCCGACAGGTTTGTGGTCTGCGTAAGTCAGCTTGCATTCAGTCGTGATCTTTTGGCAAGTCAGAGTGAAGATTTGGTATGTATGAAAAGCTCTATAAGTAAATCTGCTTGAATGAAAAGTTACTGTAATAAATAGAAGAACTGTTGAGCCCTCAGTGCACGTTTTAAGGGACCAAAAATGTCCTATCTATTTCACGTGATAATATTGATTAATTGATATGCTCTTTTTTTTCCTGAAGACTTCTTGAGAATTTAGCGTGATCAATAGTAGAGCAACATAAAATGAGAAAGCACATACTACAAAAACCGTGAAAATGCTTCTGATAGTATTTAAATGAAATATAAAGCATTCTTTAAATGAAGTGAGGCAAAATCCACGTTTCCACTGGAAGCTTTCATTGGGGTCAGTGGCTTTTGAATTTTATTCCATGGTGAATCACTGACATTTTCATGAAAACCAGTACTTTTCCCCAGTGCACTCTTTCTTAACTGATAGGATTTGTCTTCTCTCTCTTTTCTTGTGCTCAATTTTGAGCTCCGTCTGTCTTATTTCTGTTTCAGTGGAGCTCTTTATGCAGACAAATAGATTCTGAAAATTCACTCCTAATGTTATAGCTTACAGCCTTGTCCTTTAAACTTAGCATATACATTTGAGAGCCTCTGTGGTGGTGGTGGGGATGGGGGCTGTGTCTTGCTGCAGTCACAGCCCAATCTGTCTGAGCTTACCTCTGTACCAGTTTTTGTTTTTCATATTTTTGGACTTGGACTTGTGACTTGAAACTTTAACAAAAAGGAAAAAGCGTCTAGCAGACCTTAAACCTGGACGTGATATATGTCATGATTATTATGCTTCTAAAATAATTTGTGGGGATATTAGATTACCCCTTATGTTTGTTATCTTTTAATCCATTTGAAATTTGGCCCTCATGGTCCAAAACCAGCTTCTTATCTCATCTTAAATAAATACATAAGAAAAGTGTTTTAGAGACTAGAAGGCTGAACAGAGACCCAAGAAGAGTCTTCTGAGGATTCATATTTAAATTCAGATACCTTTGTCCAGAACAGGTGAGCCCTTCAGAAAATCCAGTGAGACACTTATTCCATCTAGCAGCTAAACTCTTAAGTATACCTATTAAGTGCAAGAAATGAAGCACATCTAGTGACAAATGTTAAAAGTTTATTTCAGAAGCATTTCTAGAATGTTGAATTATCTTAGTAAATTAACAAATACTAAAGTAATAATGCTGCTGGCAAACAACTGTAATGTAACATAGCTTAACTGATTCTCAGACCAATGAAAACATTGATTTGTGGTTCGAGAAGACAATTAATTGTACCACAAAGTATTACTGTTTTCAGATAGAATACAGAAAAAATTGGATCTTGTATGACATGTAATATTAATACTTGATATTTTAAATTATTAAGGATGAGTTACAACATCTCCATACAAATGAAATATCATCCTTCTTAGGGGTACTGGTATTTGTACAGATGTAAGCTTTCTATAGCTGCTGTCATATAAATCTTACAATCTGGAGGACTTCCTAAACGTGAAGAATTTTCATTATGAAAAGTTGACTGGTCTGAGCCTTTTGCACGAGCCAGTTCTGTTTTCTTATCTTGAAAATGTTCTGATATCCAGGGATAACACTGGGAGTTCACCAAGTCAGCTTATGAGAAAAGTGCCATTTCCATCTTGAGGCTCTTTCATTGTTTTCCGTGCTTCCCTTTAGCTGTGGTCAGCCTTGAGCTGCCCTTGTCCCCACCTCTGACCATCCTTCACATGCACACTTCCCTCGGTCAGCTAACGCCGGGCACTCATGGGGCGGCTTCAATCCCTGGCACCTCTGAGCCCCACTCTGTGTGGTCAGCCCACCTGTGCAGCCCCTCCTCGTGGGCCTGTCCCCCACTTCCTTGAGCGGCTGCTCCAGGAATAATAGCACACCCAGGTCAAGCAGGGGGCCCTGGCACCCACAAATGCCCTGTCCAGCCAAGACCCCAGTCCTTCCGTCTCAGAGCCCTTCTGTCCCAGAGCCCTCCCGTCCTGACTACACGAGGATCAAGGAGTTCCCCTGCCAGGATGGCCTCCTGCTGGGAGTAGCCTGTGGGGTCTGGCCCTCCTCTGACTAGCCCTTGAACCTCCTTATGTCCCTTAAAGCTTCGGATCATTTTATCTGTTCACACGAACACTAGTCCCGGGGCCAGATCCATCTCATTTTTCTCAGTAGTTACTCTTCAGGAACTGGCGGAGCCCTGGGAGCCAGCTTCCTGAGCAGCGTATTAGAGATGTCTTTGGGAAGAACGTCAATCATTTGTCCAGAAACTGTTGACTTCGCTCAGTCTTCCCCAGCTGCAGAAGTGGCAGGGGAGAGTGGGCACCGGGCAGAGCCTGGCCGCCTCACTCGTGCTGTGGCCCCAAGTAGAGGCTGCCTCCTCCTTCCCCTTTCCTCTTTTCCTTTCGGATCTTCAGTGTGGAAGTGACAACCGGCTGGGAAACCCGGGACGTCTGTTCAGAGCTGCTCCGCCTGGACGTAGGGCAGCCCAAGAAAGCAGCCGTGCCAGACAAAGGAGCACCCAGGGAGCGCCCCCTCCTCAGGGGCAGAGCAAGTGCAGCCGCGCCGCCGCTGCGGGCACTGGGAAGGTCTGCGGGCACTGGGAAGGTCTGTTTCCCGCCTGCACGAGGGCCCCAAGCGGGGAGGCGCTCCTGTTGCAACAGCTCTGTCCCGAGTGCCCACGTGCCAGGGATGTGGGAATCGTGCTGTGTACTTTGGGAAGAAAGGGCATGATTATGGGATGAGTCACTGTATTTTTCTTACTATAGTTTCTCATAAGAAATCTCAAAGCCCTGATAGTCTCAGTTTTGGATCTATTGCTAGAAGTGGGTCCTTTTGCAGTTTTTACCTTTAGTTTCAGAGTTTTATTTTCCCCCACCTTCTTTTCCTTAAAAATATGAACAGCAGGAAGCTCAGCATGTCCCATTCCAGCAGTGTCGTCTTGCGTATTTACAAACCCCAGTCCCTGTGTCAAGACTGCTTTCTCCGATGTAAAGCCTGGGAACCTTTGGGAAAGTCAAAATTACTTCTCATTTTTATTATTCCTTTATTAAGGGAAATAACCAATAATAACTGAAGCCATAATTTTACTTTCCAAAGTAATAAGTTTATTGTGTAAATAATCGCAGACCCATCTGGATCTGGGACATTTCAGAGTCAGCACAAAGCTGCTGTCTCACAGAACGCTGGTTACAGCCACTCCTAATCTCTGGTGGCCCTTCCCATCTGTTCTTACCATCAGGTTCTACCATAATTTGCTGAGGGCTGACTCTGTGCCAGGATCTCTGACAGGCACTGGGGAAACAAAGAAAAAGAAAAAAATCATTCTTGCCCTCAAGGAGCTTACAGTCTGGCAGATCAAGGGCTGTGAAGGTGACCTGGCGACCCAAAAACTTTCATTTAGATAGAGCCTCCCTTTTTTTAAGGCGTATCCATTCTGTACCTTAATGGTTCATTTGGCCCCTGTCTACAATTCAGAAGGAAAGTTGAAAAGACTTTTTTTTTTTTAACCTAAGCTGTAAACACCTGTGATTCTTTGGGAAATTTAAAAATGATGTTCAGTACTAGTGCTTCAGAAAAGTGGATGTGGGCACTAAGGTGTTTGGGCTGTCTTCCTCACCTTCCTTTGAGCAGTGACCAGGCTGTGAAAGCATCTGTCAAGAGTCTTCAGAAAGCACTGCCCCGAGTCAGAGCGTCCTCTCAGTGGAAGGGTTGCTGGCATGCCCAACAGGAGACAGTAGTTAAGCACTAAACTAAGCACTTCTTTTTAAGTTGAACTATCATTCAGTCTTAAAGAACACTCCTTCTAGTTTATGAGTATAAAATTGAAGTGAAAATGAGTCTAAAGAAGCAATAAACCGCCCTTGCCTGGGTTATTTTTAGCCTGGCTCTCCTATTTCTCATTTGTAACTGAACCTCAGTGGGCCTTAGCCCTCCTCTCAGTCAAGGGAGAGAGTATCAGAGTCTATCAAAAATCCTTTCTCACACTGTTTCTACCAGACAAAGTGGATGAAATACAACTAAATAAAAATGACAAAATAATTTTACACAAAAGAGCCCTTGACTTGTAGCTTTAAAAATTAAGATTGGAAAAAAAAAAACTCAAGGGAGGATTATATTTTAATCTTAGGAAAGATAAATAGAAATTAAAAGGAAACATTTTAGTCCTGAATTTTTTGTTGGTGGTGTTCAATCGCTAAGTCATGTACAACTCGTTGTGACCCCATGACTGCAGCGTGACAGGCTTCCCTGTCCTTCACTATCTCCTGGAATTTGCTCAAACTCATGTCCATCGAGTCAGTGATGCCATCCAACTATCTCATCCTCTGTCATCCCCTTCTTCTGCCTTCAATCTTGCCCAGCAACAGAGTCTTTTCCAATGAATCAACTCTTCGCATCAGGTGGCCAAAGTATTGGAGCTTCAGCTTCAGCATCAGTCCTTCCGAATGAATATTCAGGATTGATTTCCTTTAGGATTGACTGGTTTGATCTCCTTATAGAAGAAATAAAAAATTTGTGTACTAACTTCGTAACCAAACAACAGCATTATTTAACTTTCATGAGCAAACATCAATATAAGGTTAAAACAGATCATTCAAGAAAGGAACTTTTTTTAATACCAGAAAAAATTAATTAAGTAGTGGATGATTTTTCTAGGTTTTTCTTACTGTATCATAGACTTTAAGAATCCATTCTTCTTATTGTATTTCCTAAACAGTGCTAGTGGTAAATTATATGGAAGCCATTAACAAAAGATTCATGTAGCACTAGGAAAATTTCCTTGAGTGGGAAGAGGTAATTTCCATATTTCACATTTCCCACAGTGTTTTGAAGTTGGTTTTTTACTTAATAACAGGCTACCAAAATAATACATGTTCACTGTACAAAAAATTTTAGAATCAAAAGATATACAAAGAAAGTAAAAATTACCCATAACTCCCAACCCAAAGATAGCTTCTGTTAATGACCTAGTCTGTACTCCTCTATACTTCATACTTGATAACTGAGGTTGGTCTGTATTTAGTTAACAGGACCCATTCATTTGTGAATTGTGTGTTTATGTCCATTTTTCTATTGGTATTTTTGTATTTCACAAACTTCTTACTATATAAAAACTTCTTACATAGTAAGGAAAATAACTTGCAGTGAATTTATCATTTTCTTTTCAATCACATGTCATTTTTGCTGCTTGGTAGATGTCTGTGTCCTTGACAGGGCCTGTGGATGGGCTGGATAAGGATGGGAACTATAGCAGCATCCATCACATGCCTGTCCTGCCCTTCTGTGGCTTGGCAGGGTGATGATCCTAATGCAGATGCTATATGTGGGGGGATGAAGATGCTCTTGGTTGATCTGGTCTGTCTACAATAGTTTTTTAGACAGTGACAGAGACCATAAGAAAGCTTTTTCTCATGGAATATCTTTTTTTTTTTAAAGATGAGCTATCCTTTGCTTGTATGTTCCAGTAGCCTGAGCTTTTGTTTTCCTTTCCTAATAATAAAATTCTCCCAAAGAGTTAGCCAGCAGTGTTTGTTAATAAGTTGTCTCCTGTCCCTGTCTCCAGCCCTCCAAAGGAACCTGCCCTTGGCTGAGTTAGAACAGGAAGCATAGATAATTTAGCATAGAAACTGGCCTGCTTAGAATAGTTAGCGAGGGTCGATAGAATGGGGAAGATCCAAAAGGATAGTTAGAATAGGCTGTGTCTGTGCTCCCTGGTTCTTTGGGCCTTTTCCCCATCATGTACCTTTCCTTCTGAGAGACCTATTGTCTCCCTTTGGTGACCACTTAGGTGATCGATTGACTTGGGGAAAACATGACAGGGAATAAAACAAGTGAAATGGGGATCAAACGTGAAATTACAGGACCTGACTTTGACCACCGCCTCTCCCCTCACTCACTTAATGACCTTGGACAAATCATTTGGTTCTTGGGATTTGTTAAGCAGAAGTAAAAAGTGATGCCCAGGACTTCCCTGGTCTAGTGTTAGAATCCTCCTTCCAGTGCAGGGGACTCAGGTTCAATCCCTGGTCAGGGAACTGAGATCCCACATGCCTCAGGGCAACTAGGACTGTGCCCTGTAACTACTGAGCTCTAGCGGCACAACTAAAGAAGCCTGCCTGCTGCAGCAAAGACCCAGGGCAGTCAAAAAAGACGTAGAAGTGATGCCTGCCATGCAAGTGAAACGATGAATCGAAAAGTGTCTTGTAAACTCTAAAGTACTGACGCAGTATTAATTACCGTCAGCACTATCATCATTCTCATCATTCCCGTTCACCATTCTTCCTAGTCTTAACCTGAAGAAGAGCTCATTTCAATGCCATTAATGCTAGGTGAAATTAAAAGACGCTTACTCCTTGAAGAAAAGCTATGACAAACCTAGACAGCATATTAAAAGGCAGAGACATCACTTTACCAGCAAAAGTCCTTATAGTGAAAGCTATGGTTTTTCTAGTAGTCATGTATGGATGTGATAGTTGGGCCAGAAAGAAGGCTGAGCACCCAAAAGTTGATGCTCTCAAACTGTGGTGTTGCAAAGGATTCTTGAGAGTCCCTTGAACATCAAGGAGATCAAATCAGTTAATCCTAAAGGAAATCAACCCTGAATATTCATTGGAAGGACTAATGATGAAACGGAAGCTCCAATACTTTGGCCACCTGATGCAAAGAGCCGACTCAGTGGGAAAGATCCTGATGCTGGGAAAGATTGACGGCCAGAGGAGAAGGGGATGACAGAGGATGAGACGGTTGGATGGCATCATCAACTCAATGGACATGAGTTTGTGCAAGTTCTGGGAGATAGTGCAGGACTGGGAGGCCTAGCATGCTGTAGTCAGTCCATGGGGTCACAAAGAATCAGACACAACTTAGTGACTGAACAACAATACCAGATTAGCAAAGAGCTAAACACCTGACCCTCTGTGCTAGTGAGCTTCTGAAGAAGCTCAGTTCTTATTTTTCGTCTCTCATTTGCCAACCCAGCTTCATTTTCCAGCTATAAAAACTGAAGTACCAAAGAGTTAAGTGATACATCCTCGTTTAGCCAGCAAGTCAGTGATGGACAGAGGGACACAGCAAAAGCATAAACTCGTGACCTCCTGTGAGAGCTCTGCTCACCACCATCCACAGGGGGAGGAGGGAGAGTAGAGACCACCCAGTTAAAGCGCCTTTCTTTCCAGTAGCTGCCAGGAGAGTCCCAGTGAGACGCTGCTTTGGAGGAAGGACCCAGCCACTGCTCTAAGGTGCAGAGGAGTTGGGAAACAGCAGATTTTTCAGGCTGGGTTCTTAGAAGTGCACACAGGCTCTAGAACACCCACCGTGAGAGAGCGCAGACTGAGACGAAGTGCAAGGGGATCCTGTCGGGAACGTTCATTAGTAAACAGATGATTTAGAATTCTGTGCTTCCTTTCCCAAGCTAGCAAGGCCGTATGTGGGGCGAGGTTCCCAGACTCGTCCACAGAAGCTGTTGCTATCATGAGATTGGAGACTTGGAAAGGGGGTCTCACTGTCTGTGTTTGAGGTAGATGGGAAGAGCTGTTCCTTCTGTATCCCTGGGCAGAGGGCCAGCTCTGAGCAGAATTGTGAAATGAGACAGTCATCTAATGGCTTTGCTCAGGCTCTCACGCCTCTTTCCCACCGACAGCCAGGCTTGTAGTAGGCCTCGTTGGCCAGGCCTGCCCCCGCCCCCGCCCCGGCTGTCCTGCGCGTTTCCTCACCTCTCTCCTCTCCCACCCTGTCCAGACCCACCTGCTCGGCCACAGGAGACGCTGGGGTAAAGATCACCACCACCATCGAAGGACTGCCGAGCTTCCTGTGGGTGCTGGCAGTTTCCAGCCCCAGGCTTCTGTGCTGGAAGTTATTTTTGAATAAGAGGTAGGGTAGTTCTGCCAGGGTGATTGCCATTAAGTTTCTGTTTTTCACAGCTGTTTCCCTTCAACTTTTAAACGGGGCATTATTAACCTCTGATTCATGAATCATCTGAATTTTTTTTAAAGGGGGATATGAATTTTTATGTTTTTCTGGCAAAACTATACCAGCTCTCCTTTAGTTCTCAGAGTGCTTGATGAGCACCCTCCCTTCTTAAGAAGCTCTGGTTGCAAACCTACATATTCTCTCGAGCACCCAGATTTTGTCACACTTGCGTGGCACCAGAGACTCAACTCTGAGGCCCCAGGTTGTTTAGGATTTATCGTTACGCTCGAGAGGGTTAGATAAGTGTAAACTGGAAAATCCCTGTGAAATGTGTACTGCCTGCAAGATCACTTCCTTGATTTTTTTTTTCACTAATTTTGTTTTCAGGTTAGCATTCTTTGGAGCTCTTTTATTGGTACGCCCAAAGGTCTGTACAAGATAGCTTCATAGTCATCAATTCAGAAGACATGAAAACTTTTGAAAAGTATTTAAAATTAAAAAAAAAAAAAAACACACACACTAGGGGGTCTGCTGTTAATCCAAGTGGCAGCATCATCAGCAAATGTGTGCTCCTCTTCGCCTTAGAGATGTGTCCTTTTGTGTGAGGGTAGAGAAGCAGAGGGACCAGGGTCCAGAGGAGCCTGCTGAAGCAGAAAGGGTTCCCTCTCACAGTGGGACCTGGGCAGATGACAAGGCCTCATGGTCGTCAGTGTCCTCATCTCTGAGATGGAGGAGGGCGTGTCTGCCAGGGGAGCATCCCAGAAGGACTGGTCCCTCTCCAAGTGCTTCTCTCTGTAGTGTCTCAGGACAGCTGTCCTCCACCATTATCCCACGTAGAGAAAGCATCTGCTGGCCACAGTAGGATCCATAAGGTAACAGTTTCCTCTTCGTTTCCCTCTGCTGTGGTTCCAGTGAGTCAATGCACACGTGTCTATTCCTGTATTTCTTTTCATTGTTCATGACTGCTCTATCCCACCTGATTTTTCCTTTTCACTGCCTTCACTTACTAAATATCAAATAATGAAAGAAAATCTTAGAAGTGAAATTTGGGAAAGAGAGACCCATCTTCTACATGCAACTTCTACATGGCCGCGTTGCATCAATAGTCCAAGACTGTAGTCATTGTCATAGTTCATGCTTTACTTGGGCTACTTGGAATTCATCAGACATCACACAAGAATAACTTTCCTTTGTGCTTTTATTATTGTAAAGTCATGAAAAATTGAAAGTAGTTTCAGTTTATTACTTTAATATTAGTATTTGCTCCCCCAAAATAAGCTAATAAGATATAACTTTTACTTTGGTTTTTAAAAGAAATTTTTAAAATTTATTTTTGGCTGTGCTGGGTCTTAATGGCTGCGCACAGGCTTTCTCTTGTTGCAGTGAGTTGGGGCTTGCCTCTCGTTGCAGTCCTTGAGCTTCTCATTGCGGTGTCTGCTCTTGTTGCAGAGCTTGGGCTGTAGGCATGCAGGCTAAGTGACTGTAGCAAACGGGCTTAGTTACCCCCTTCGCACTTGGAATCTTCCTGTACTAGGGATCCAGCCCCTGTCCCCTGCATTGGCAGGTGGATTCTTGACCTCTGGACCAACAGGGAAGTCCCTGCTCTGCTTTTAATTGTTTGCAAAAGACTTTTATTGTTTGTGAAGGGCTATTGCATACAATAGCTTGTTCTGTGCAGCAAACCCAAGAAGAGATGATATCAGGCTTAAACCTTTTAGTTCTCAAGGAACAGGAAGGCTAACTAAATGGCTTAGGAAAAAAAGGTTTTTGGTTCATGTGCCTCAAAAGCCCACACTGTGGGTATGTTGATCAGAGGCACAGACTTTCATCAGGACGGCTTCTCACAGTCTTTGGCTCTGCCTTCCACACTGTTGGACTTCATGCTCAGCCTGTGTGCGGTAGTGGTCCTGGTGGCTCCAGGTTCATGGCAGAAGAGAGCAGGCCCCAGCAGTCCATGCGTCTTTGGGAGGCTCACGAATTCTGGACTTGACTGGGCTGGCCTGGGTCACAGGCCCACTTCTGGAGTCAGGCTTGTACACGAGGCCTCCTGAAATGCCTGGACATTGGAAGAACCTTGGGGACATGATTCCCTAAGAGAGAAATTCGTTTCCAGGAGATGGTGAGTGCCCACTGTGTAACTATCATTATCCCCCCACTTAAAAAAAAAAAAGTAGATGAGGAAACTGATGCTCAGAGAAGACAAAGGGCCTGTCCAGACGCCACAGTGACATAGTGACCAGGACAGCCGATGACCCCTGGCCCAATAGGGAGGGTGCTGTAGGGGACCAGGCCTTCTTCCTCAGTCCTGGCCCAGCTAGATGTATGCCAGAGACACTTAGCCGCCTGGATCTCGTGGCATCAAACAGAGACACAACCTGTCTGTCAGATACTCAGTGAGGCCCCAGTGAGGGGTGGGAAAAGGACTTTAATCACCTAAGCTTCCTACAGATACAAAGCATCCTTCACCTTCTTATAAACCCAGGTGGTCTGTGCAGGCATCAGATTTTCTTTCACAACAATGTTCAAGAAAACATGTTCAGTCCTTTCCAGTTTCCAAAGTGTGCTTCATACACCTCGCTGCGGTTAAATTCCCTACACGATCATGAGCCAACTCTAAGGGGCTTCAGGAAGTGGCTCTGGGACCAGCCATCAAGGGATCCGTTACTTGGCTTCTGCCCCCTTTGCCTCTGTGCTCCACCCCGCACCCCAGGAGCATGGAGCCTCTTTGATCAGTTCTGAGTGTTCCATTCTCAGCAGATGTGATCATGAGGAATTCAGAGACAGCCACATTATGACTGTGACTTAGGTTGTATATTCTACTAGTCCATGAATTACCTACTTTTAAAATATCCTGGTTGAGTTGTTAATTATTTTCATTTGGGAGTAAATAAAACAGAATCCTGCTAAAGCTGAAACTCCAATACTTTGGCCACCTCATGCAAAGAGTTGACTCATTGGAAAAGACTCTGATGCTGGGAGGGATTGGGGGCAGGAGGAGAAGGGAACGACAGAGGATGAGATGGCTGGATGGCATCACTGACTCCATGGACGTGAGTCTGAGTGAACTCCGGGAGTTGGTGATGGACAGGGAGGCTTGGCGTGCTGCGATTCACGGGGTCGCAAAGAGTCTGACACAACTGAGCGACTGAACTGAACTGAATTGAACTGAAAACAGAATCCGAAGCAACTCGTGTATAAAACCATGAGAAAATAGATCCAACTCTGAAAAGATAAAGACTGCGAGTACCATACTGCTACATTAAGTGTTACTGTGAGAAAAATTATTAACAACATTGAGGGTCTTTTCTTGCCCTTCTCCCTTTATTGCCTTCATACCCGGCAGGATGTTTTACAGTCCTGGACACAAGCATTTGGCGGGATGGCTCTGTCATACCGTCTAGCTGGGGCTGAGAGGGGGGCCTGTGCTCCAGGCAGCTGGCAGGCGGCGTGGCTGGTGTGGGCTGTGACACTCGTGCCCACACGGTGCCTGACCTCATGGCCTCCAGGTTCTGTGCCCCTCAGCTAGCACTGATATCCTGGGGGCCTGCAGCATGACATTCCCAGCAGAAGCCACGCTCTCAGGTGGCTTCCGCCAGTGGGACGTGGTAATGACGAAACTCCTCGTCTCTCCAAGCAGTTTTGAAGGTGGCATTGGTGAATACACATAAAGCTTCTGAAGCAGTGCCTGGCACTCAGTTCCAGGTTCGCACGCAGGGGCTGATCACTTCTGGCCAGACATGCCTGCTCCAGAGTTATCCCTAACTCCATTACCCACCTGGCCCAGTCCAGCTACCACCCTGTGTCTCTGCCTCCCCTGTACTGCAGAACTCCTCAAAGGTGTCATCCGCACCTGTGCTGGCCAGTGCTGTGGCCACCAGCCACATCTGGCTCTTAAGCGGGTGAGAAAGCACTGGAAGTGTCTAATACACCCCAGATTTCAAAAGCAGTCCACAAAGGTAAACTCGCTCAGTAATCGTATATTGATCACTTGTTATGAAGATAACATAGAGGTTCCTTGGTGGCTCAGGGGTACAGAACCCGCCTGCCAATGCTGGAGACATGGGTTCAGTCCCTGGGTTGGGAAGATCCCCTGGAGAAGGAAATGGCAGTCAACTGCAGCGTTCTTGCCTGGAGAGTCCCATGGACAGAGGAGCCTGGCCGGCTACAGTCCACGGGTGACAAAAGAGCCAGACACGACTCAGTGGCTAAACAACAACAGTGTCTCATTGAAATCTGGGGTCATCAGTTTCCTGGCTTTTCACTGGTCTCTGGAAGAGATAGTTACCTGCACAGCTCAGGTTATATTTCTACTTGAGAGTCCTTGTCTCCACTGTGCCTCTGCTTCACTCTTGAACCCAGGCACACTTAGGTCCCAGCACGTCACCAAAAATAACTTTTGTCCAATCACCCTCCTCTAATCAGTCCTCAGTCCTAAATGTTCAGCAGGCTTAGACATGGTTGTCACTGTTGATGAAGCCCTTTCTCCTGTTGCCTCCAGGGACACCAGGTTACCTTGCCTCTTCCCTCTCCTCACTGAAGATTCCCTCCTAGTCTCCTTTCTGAATCCTCCATGTCTTTTCAACCTCTGTTTTCTCACCCAAGGGCACTCCCGCTGGAGCTCATCCACACAAAGCCTTTAAGTGCTTACCACCTCTGTGGACTTCCCAGCTTGGTGTCTGCAGACAGAACTCTCTGGAAGCTGTAGCTTAACCACCTGCTCAGCATCTCCATTTAGACATCCAGGACAGTTCTTAAAGCCTACATACCTAAAAGGGGCTTCTTGGTTTCATTTCCCCAAGCCTGCCCCCCGCCGCCCCCAGTACTTCCTAAATTGGTAAAGGGTAACTTCCCTCATCTAGCTGTTTAAACCAGTACTTCTTGTATTGTTAAAGGGTAACTTCCTTCATCCACAGATCATGGAGTTATCCTCAACTTTTTTTCTTCCTCTCACTCTTTGTATCTAGTCCATCAGCTCATTCTGCTGGGTCTGCTTGATTTCCAATTAAACCACTTCTCACCACCACCTAACTCCTCCAAGACCTGCCATCCTCGGATGGACCATTACAGTAGCCTTATCACTGGCCTCCCTGCCTCCACCCTCATCCCTCCATTATACCCAAGGTGATCCTTTCAAAATACCAAGTCTCTTCTTGGGACCTTCTAGTGGCCTTACCGTCATCGTCAGCACATACACACCCACACACACTATTTGTGCACCTCTCCCTGGTTCCCTGATCCCCGCCCCTCTTCTTCGTAAGTGGCCCATCCTCCACACAGATCTCTGGGAAAAGCTGTCCTTCGTACCTACCACAGCCTTCCCTGACCACCCAGCGACCCCTTCGAGGTGCGTTTCTCCACGTGACACTGTCATCAGCTGACACCGTCTGTGTGTTTGCTTGCTGTCCTCCCCACTGGGATGGGGACCCCATGAGAGGAAGAGCATGTTCTGTGGGTCCATATACTTTCCAGGTCTAAGTCCTCAAGGACCTCCCGCAGCGCCGGGCCCCTTGTCCAGTGGTGCCAACCGGATGATTCTGCTCAGTTTTCGGTTTCATGCCCTTGTAGGACAAGAATTTAGTAACTCTGCTGGGCATCAGGATCCCTGGGAAACTTACCTAAAATTCGCATGCCCTCACCCCACCCCACTTTGGAGACCCAAAATGCAGTAGATTCTGGGGTAGACTCCTGCACATTTTTGAAGAAGCTCCTCAGGTTATTTTGAGGCCTGACACACCTGGGCCACCCTCTGCCAGATGCTGCCGCGGCAAGCAACTCTACATTGTGTACCTGTCACTCTACTCTGAGGATCGTACTTCCAGGTGTTATCAGCAGTCCTTGAGTCACCTGAGAACCTAAATATAGCTCTCGTAGCCCCACCTCAGATCTTGTGAGTCAGAACTTCCAGGGATGGGTCTCAGGAATCTTTTTTTTTTTTTTGAAACCTCTGAGAGCAGCCAATCTTCCCACTAGCCTTTGGGAGGCCCAGCTGTGCTGTGTGCACTCCTGGAGGAGGATGTGAATTAAGAGTGAGTATTTTTAATGTCCTTTGAGGCCAGCTTCACTCCCCATCCCTCATCAACCCAACGGTATCCTATTCAAAAGTAGTCGTACTCAAGTAAGTGAATCCTTGATTTGTCCAAGATTTAAACTTGCTCTGTAATTTGAACATCCACCAGTGTTTCTAACTATTGGGTTGGCCCAAAAGTTCATTCAGGGAAAACCTGAATGAACTTTTGGGCCAACCCAATATATTTCAACACAGCTCATTCTGGTGGCTACTTTCTTTGTCATCTTTTGTATCTTAAGAATTTAAAATATGTCTCCCAGGTCAGACTGGACAGCACTGGAGGTAATGCCCACCCCGGCATACTCCGATTCACTGCTCAGCCTGCGCATTGAACCCGTGCCGAAGCACGTGGCTTTGGCTATCCTCAACTTCATATGCATACACTCTGGTCTCCAGAGCACCCCCAGGGATGGAGGCAGGCCTGACCACTTGCTCTGGGCACCCACATGGGCCGCTGAAGCTGCTGAGGAGGGTGTCTCCCTAATTGGACTTCTGGGTCCAGTAGCCTTGCCCTGCCGCTGTTTGTTTTCTTTCCTGAAGCTGTATGTGGACAGCTTTATAAGCCAGCTCAAATTCCATGGACAGATGGGCCTGGTGGGCTGCAGTTCATGAGGTCCCAAAGAGTCAGACATGACTGAGTGACTAACACTTTCACTTTCACGGTGGAAATTCTTCAGACCACAATCCTCAAAGCACTACCAAAGGTAAATAATTGAGAGAGGGAGCTGGCCATCGTTGCAGCATCGTATTCCTTAGCTGGACTCCGAGCTAGCATCGAAGTGGTGAGGGGATCACTGGTGATTGATGGTGGCCCAAAGCAATCCTCTTGGTGTGCCTGTCTCCTAAACCCTGAGTCCCTGTGGGGTGCTCTCTCTGGGCTTTGGACAGCCTGTGCTGTGCTGTGCTTGGGCACTCAATCGTGTCTGACACTTCGACCCCATGGACTGAAGCCCGCCAGGCTCCTCTGTCCGGGGGATTCTCCAAGCAAGAACAGGAGTGGGTTGCCATGCCTTCCTTCAGGTGATCTTCCCAACTCAGGGATTGAACCCAAGGCCTCCTGTATTGCAGAAAGATTCTGAGCCACCAGGGACAGCCTACCGGTAGCCTTTTGAAATACGTTGTGTTTGTCTTCTTTGCTGATAGTGTCAGGGTCGTTAGTCACATAGAATCTGGAAAGAAGCAGTGTCACCCAGGTAAGCCCTAGAGGCACTTGCCACCTTCACAGCCTTAAGAGTCTTGCCTCTGGATAAGCCACAGTTACATTTTGATGCCAGATGTGAGACACCAGTAGTAATCAGGATGAGTCCCGTGGGATATCCTGTTCCCAGGTGAGAGCTGCTTCCTCTAGAGTACTTGTTCAGGGCACCGGGAGGCTGCAGCGTGGTGACAAAGGGGTGTGACTAACGCTGGAGATGTGAGAATGAGAGATTTCTAATGAGCTCTGACAGTTCAAGGGCTGAAGGAGTCTAACTTCTTTTTTCCCCTGCCCACCCAGTCTTCATACAAATGTAAATATGCCTCCTTTGACAAATTGACAAATTGCCAAATGTGGTTTTAATTTGTAAGCAGGAGGCCCTGCCTTGCCTTTTTCTTTCTTTTCATTTTTGTTTTCCTTTCTTTTTTTTTGAAAATATGAAGTCACAGACTTTGCACTTTTTGAGCTGGACATTTCCTTCTGGCACTCCTGCTGTTGTTGTTCTTGTTGTTTTTCTCTTCCAAGGACATTTTCCTCCATTGTTAGAAGAATTCGGGATGAGAGTCCATTGTCCTGTTTTTTAGAGGTGTTTTTGAAGTTCCCATAGGAAATGCAGAGTGCTCTTTAAGCTTAAAAAATAAATAAATAGAGGCAGCGGTTAAATCCAGTGTAAGATGCGAAGAGTGTCTGTATCACGGCCTCATGTTTTGTGGTCTGTGCAGTATCCATTGTTGTTATTTATGACCCTGTCTCCCTCCATTGTGGACTTCTTCCAGCCTTGGGGAATTTACATCATTCCTAATAGCAAAAGGCTTTCTGGTTCCCACAGAGTTGTTCAAAGCCTGACTCATGCTCCTTATGTTAATTGTGCAGCTCTGAAACTACAGCACTTTACAGGGTGTGGTTGTAAGGGGGAAATCTACTGTACTTACAGGGCATGTTTAGAAGCGTTTCACACATAAATCTCAATCTCTCTCTCTCCCTCTCTTCCTCTCTTTCTCTGTCATTTACCTTTTAAACTAACACTTTTGGGTCAACAAACCTAGACAGTGTATTAAAAAGCAGAGACATGACTCTGCCCATAAAGGTCCGTATAGTCAAAGCTATGATTTTTTTGATATTCTTGTACGGAAGTGAGGGTTGGACCATAAAGAAGGCTGAGTGCCAAAGAACTGATGCCTTTGAATTGTGCTGGAGACGACTCTTGAGAGTCCAGCAAGGATATCAAACCAGTCAGTCCAAAAGGAAATCAGTCCTGAATATTCATTGGAAGGACTGATGCTGAAGCTGAAGCTCCAATACTGTGGTCACCTGATATGAAGAACTGACTCATTGAGAAGATCCTGATGCTGGGAAAGACTGAAGGCAGAAGGAGAAGGGGATGACAGAGGATGAGAAGGTTGGATGGCATCACTGACTCAATGGACATGAGTTTGAGCAAACTCCAGGAGATAGTGAAGGACAAGGAAGACTGGCATACTGCAGTCCTTGGGGTTGCAAAGAATGGAACGCGACTTAGCGACTGAACAACAGGAAGCCTTAAGGGAAAGAAAAGGGACTAGCATTAAAATGCAGTGAAAGCGAAAGTCTCTCAGTTGTAAGTCTGACTCTTTGCGACTCCATGGACTATACAGTCTGTGGAATTCTCCAGGTCAGAATACTGGAGTGGGTAGCCTTTCCCTTCTCCAAGGGATCTTTCCAGCCCAGGGATCAAACCCAGGTGTCCCACATTGCAGTTGGATTCTTTACCAGCTGAGCCATATGGGAAGCCCCAAAATGCAGTATAATCCAATAAAACCAATTGTATTCTGTTCACTAACTCTTAAAACTGACTTGAATTATAACTAGACCCTGAGTGACACTGGTCCAGGTCTAAAACTCAGGAGAGTTCATGAGAGCAAAAGGTTGGTGCTCAGTGGTGCAGGGCAGTGATTGGACGAAGCTCATAGCATCGCTCTGTGGGACATGCAGACATTATTCCAATGGCTGCAGCCTACTAGGATCTCTGGGGTGTCAGTCTTACTTCCAGTGTAGGTAGGTCTGCTGGTACCTTACCAATACCACTCCTTGTGGCAGCAACATTTTACTATGAAATCTGATGGAGAAGGGTACTGAGAAACGTACTAGAAATTGAAAGAATTTAACACCTTGTCTGAATTATCTATGTGCTCACCAAAAGGAAACAACATTCCAAAAGAAAGAAATTGGTCAATATTGATGAGGGTTGGGAGATTTTTACTTTTTATAGCTACTTCTTTATGAAGCTTCCATGTGTAAGAATAGATAGATAACCTAAGAATTATCTAAAAGCATGTTAGTGCTGTTAGTTTAAGGGGAAAAAAACTCGGGAGTGTTTTAGTAACCAGGAATCTCAAACTCTGGTTTTCAAAGTACCAGTATTGAAAGGCTGAACTCTTGACATTTTTTGCAAAGGCCATACTCTATTTTTATAGATAGAGAAGATGTAAGAATTCTGAATTTCATCGGAGTACAGACCACTGTGCCCCCAGGTCTCTCTGGAAGGCCAGGCCCACAGCTACATGCTCACCTGACTCGGGCATCGTCACATCCCGGGCCTCAGAGCTCTCGGTTCTGGCCGAGAGTTCCCAGGTGGCTTGGAGTCACCATCTTGCATGTTTGTGGTTCACATTCACAAATGAAACGTGTACTGGGAATCCAAGAGAAGTGATGGTGTTCAGCTGACGATTTGGGTCCGCATCTGTGACCCCATGCACTGCAGCATGACAGGTGTCCCTGTCCTTCACCATCTCTCCAAGCTTGCTCAAACTCACACCCATTGCGTCGGTGATGCCATCCAAACACCTCATGCTCTGTCCTTCCCTTCTCCTTCTGCCTTCCATCTTTCCCAGCATCAGGGTCTTTTCTAATGGGTTGGCTCTTCACGTCAGGTGGCCAACGCATTGGAGCTTCAGCTTCAGAATCCATCCTTCTAATGAATATTCAGTATTGATTTCCTTTCAGACTGACTGGTTTGAACTCCTTGTAGTCCAAGAGACTCATAAGAGCCTTCTCCAGCACCACAGTTTGAAAGCATCACTTCTTCAGTGCTAAGCCTTCTTTATAATCCAACTCTCAAATCCATACATGACTGCTGGAATAACCATAACTTTGACTATATGGACCTTTTTCAGCAAAGTGATGTCGTTTTTATTTTTTTATTTTATTTTATTTTATTTTAGTGATGTCGTTTTTAAAGCACTGTCTACGTTTGTCATAGAATATTCTAGACTGAAAAAAATTAAAATAACCCAACACTATATAGTTTCATCCTGTCCTCACCAAACTAAATCTGTTCACTAGGGTATTTGGAGTGGAAATGTTTTCCACCTGTGCAGTTAACAGATTACTGGTTGACTTTGTTGTCTTTCGCAGCAGCCGGGACGAGCTCTCCACGGAGCGTCAGGGGATCATACTGGGTGTGTGGAACAACTAGCTCCTCCCGGGGCAGAGCCCAGCAGAAACGTTCTGCAAGAAATGTAGGTCCCGTGGGTTTCCTCTTCTTCCCTCCAAACTGTCTATATAGATGGGGACACAACACGAGGGCTAGAATTCAGCAAGAGTGCACAGACCTTAATCACAGAAGTCCCTCAGGCACTGATCCTGTCCAAAGGCACAGAGCTGGGGCTCTTTCTACCTCACAGACTTTTCTCTTGCTTTCTGGACAGTGGGAAACAAGGCCTGGCTTCACAGGTACGTTGCAAGGAGTAATTAGTGACAAGCACTTTGAAGATGAAAAGCACCTGTCGATGGTGTTTCGTACAACTTCCCAAGCAACCCCGGACAGATCGGGAAGCATGCGCTGCCTTCCTCAGGGGCCTCTTCTGACCCGCATATCATGATGATAATCTTTGGGAGAACGATAGCTGTAGTAAGAATATGAATACATGTATTGGTTTCCAGATGAAAGCTTAACCTAAAGAAATATTTCAGCCTCAATGTTATGAGTTCAGTGGTTCAGGAAACTTCTTTCCATTCACAAGTCTACAAATATATGCCAAAATCTCTGGTCTGTACAATCTCCCTGGCCAGCTTCTATCCTGCACCTCCAAGTGAATGTCACACAGTACAATCTGCATTATCTCTTGTATGTGTGTTATAGAAAAGGGAAAGTTTAGAAAGCTTCTGTGTGTTATAAAAGTTTGCATGTGTGTAAAAGAACATGCTTATATGTACGCACACACACACACACACACACACACACAGGCTTTGCTTTGTGTATTTGCTTCTGGGGAAAAAAATCAATATATCAAATATAGGTAATATTGATATTTAACATCTGAAATGAATGCCTCTCTGCCTTAGTTAAAATATGAACTCCATTAAAATGCCATTGTTAACCAGTGGTCAATAAGTAAAGTGTGTCCCAGTGTGTTGGAAACTGTGACAGCTCTTGCTTGATCGAGTCTGCATATCAACAGACACTTGGGATTTTTTGTGAGATTGGCCAGTGGGGTGAGGAGAAGGAAGGTTAACACATGCCCCCTGCTTCAAGTGTAAGAAATATGACATGGGGACTCTGAGGGAAACCTGGCTATCACAGGTTTACAAATCAAAAAATTCTTTGTTTGTTTTAGTGTGAACAGAACTGAGACAAAAAGCAGCGGCGTGAGCAGATCTCGGAGCAACAAGGCCAGTGTGGGAGCATCCAGTGACTCGGTGGCTGCAGAGGGAGCATGGAAGAGGCGGGGCCGGCCAGCCTCATCCAGCCCCCCGGCCGTGGGACAGGTGGAGGATGACAGGAAGGCGTCTGAGACCCACCAGGGGCTTCCTGCTCTGAAGCTGGAGAAGGGTCATCAGGCCTGGCCAGGAGCAGCAGAAACCTCATCCCAGGGTGCGGTTGCAGACCGGGCTTCTAAGCAGGAGCCTTGTCTGTGGCTGTGAGTCAGCATTCCCTGGTCCAAAGCAGAGTCCACGAGGGGCTGGAGCACCGCAGAAACGCAGGAAGCGCAACCCTGCGGGAGACGCCGACCACCACAAGAGAGTTTCTCTTGGAAGTGATCGATTAGCCCCAAGGGAAATAATAGTGGGAAAAGGAAAGCTGCCAGGGTCCTGCCAACTTGAGAGCTGTCAGATCCGGGGTTGCTTTTGAAACACGATTTGGCAGAAACTGCATCTAATGAAGAGTTGCGTGTTTTGGAAAACTCTCCTCCAGACATCTTACAAAAAGTAAGCCAGGGCAGGCACAACTCAGCCACAAACACTGCAGGCTTAGCTCTGACTCAGGGCAGCCCAACCAAGAAAACAAAAGGGTGGAAGCAGCTCCTTGCTCACAGAAGAGGACTGCAACCTCGTCGTGGAGGATGCCGTGACCAGACCTGGGACAAATGAGCAGTGTGCCTAGAAGCCGTGACTTACAGGAATTCAAATGATCGTTTTCAGTAGAAGTTGCGTACCTGTGTTGGGCTTAACTTTCAAACCAGCAGCCTCCAGAAGCTTGTTCTGATGGCACTGCTCCTTTCCGGTTCACACTGTAACTTCAGAAACTTACTTTGGTGGTAAAGAACCATTGGCTTTGTTGGCAGCGACAGCATCCATAGAGGAAGCACATGAAGAAACCAGTGGTGTGCCTCGTCGCATCCCTGGATGAAGCCCGCATGACCGTGGTGCTCTCTGCCGGCCAGTCCTCCTGCCCTGCAGCCTGAGTCAGGCAGCAGTGGAGCAACAGGCTTGCGGGTCATCCCATCTGCTTGCGGCCCCAGCGGCATATCTGAAAGTGTGTGAGAAAGGCAGAGCATGGGCCCCATCCAGACCTACAGGATGAGAAACTGGGTGATTCTGAAACCTGCTCAAGTTTGGCAACGCCCGGGCTAATTGCAGACCCCCTGGGATTGATTTCCTGCGGCCCGACTGTCCTGGCCCCCAGCGCATCAGCAGGGCCCATGTGTGGACCTGTAGCCGTCACGCCCCCTCAGACTTACGAAGCACCTGGCTCAGGGTGTGAAGCACTGTTCCCAGGTCCTTAAGCATGGTGGCCACAGCGCCCTGGGAGGTGTGACTGCACTAAGAGTTGCAGGACATTTACATATAGTTTGGCCTGACATTAGGGGGAGACATCAGAGAGGCTTGTTCTTTCTTGTAGTTCAGGCCTGTCCCTATCCCTTGCCCCTGCCCCCACCTTTAAGACTCTGGTGAAGTTCAGAACAGATCCAAGCCCAAGGGGAATTCAGTGGGCAGAGTTTGCAGTTCCCACTTGGAAGCCTGCACGGGCAGCTTAGATTTCACACCAGGAGCCTTCCATTTGCAGGATCACCCACTGTTGTCGCCAGTGGCCTTGCTGAAATGTCATGTAGTGAATCATAGCAATGACTTATTTTGGGTGGACAACTACAGTAGATTTTCTTAACCAAGTTTTATTCTGAAATAATGAAGGAAACTATATTCAAAGGCCACCCATCAAATGTATCTTTTCTTCCTGCTCAGCATTGGGTGGTCCTTTGAAGTAATACCTCCTCCCTAGTAACATGGAAAATCAAGATATTCCCCAAAGTGTAGGAGTTAGCCAAACAAAAAAAAAAAAAAAAAACAGAAAAAGCCCAACAAAATAAAAGAATATGGAAATGGATACAGTGTAAGTTCATGCTTAAGATTAATTAGTGGTTTCTTTCTCCCAGTTCATTCTGTCCGTCCCCAACTCTCCTTTCCTTAGATTGTACGGCAGGACTTCTGAAGAGGCAGCCGAATTTCATGGCACCATTTTGGGTCATGAAGCTGTCTTCCTTGCCATGCCTGGCTGCGGGTGTAGGCCCTCTTCTTTGATGCTCCAGACTCTTCTGGAGACTTCTTCCCTTCCTGGGACCCCAGCCTCAACATCCCCACCAGGAACGTGACCCTGCCTACTGACGTCTCTTCCTCTTCCCTGCTAGCTCTTAATCCTGCCCCAGGTGACTCCGTTCACTGGGCTCCACAGTAGAAGAGGTAGCCCAGCAGAATACCAACCACAGTGGAGCGGAGTCCACTCCTCCAGGAAGTGCAGACTGCACAGGGCGGAACCCTCCTGAGGAGGTGACAGAACATGGTCCGTCCTGAGCTCCCTCTCAGAGTCACCCGTTTCCTGGGTGCTTGTCACTGAAGATGGGCTCACAGTGTGTCTTTGAGTCTTAAACAGAAACAGTTGTTGCAGTAGTTTAAGCAGAGAGGGCACAAAATAACAACCCAGGCGATAGGCCAAGAAACAGTGAGCTCCCTGGAAGAGTCTGGAATAAGGAAGAGCCATATCAATAGCTGCTGCCTGCCCCAGAACTAGGAGAAGCTGAACTGGAGGCACCAGAGAAAGTTTTTTTATCAGGTTTTTATTTCATTAGTTAACCTGGGCCTGGTGGTTAAAGCCAGTACTTGTATGTTTAATGATTATCTTTCAAGAAAATTCTTGGCTTTCGAGTTTGGTGTATTTGTGGATATAATGATGACTGAGGTTGGGACTTCCCATCTCCCAGTACAGGGCACATGGGTTCAGTCCCTGGTCAGGGAACTAAGATCCCACATGCCGTGGGGCAACTAGAGAAGGCCGTGTGCCGCAGCTAGAGAAAAGCCTGTGCAATGCAGTGAAAAGCCAGTGCGGCTGAAATTTAAAAACGGAAAAGTTGTTTAAAAGCTGTGTCATTGCACCTTTGTCTGTAGATCAGTAGGGTCTTTCTCACAGCCTTCATGTACATGGGTTTTAACAGGATTAGCAAAGGGACCAACTTTCCGCTTCTGCACAGGGGCATGTGCTTGAGGAATTTCGCCTTTAAGCATTTTCCTTCCACATGTCTGAAACACCCCTGGTTCTCTTGTTTCTTGAGTGGTTGTTTGATTCTTTAGATATTTGGAAGTTCAGAGGGGAAAATGGCTGCCAGGTTTTTTTGTTGCTTATTAGGTGGGAAATGAAGACTTGGTTCTCTACTGCTGGAAGTGGGTGTGTTTTGATATTCTTGATAATCTTAGTAATTCATCTACAAATCTGAGACTCTGTCAGTATTATTGGTTAAAAAGAATAAGTTCTTCAGCCACTCACTTAATAACTCAAATTAAATGTATATTCAAGTTCCTATAATTCTGATGCTTGGAAGAAATATGGATCCTATTGATTAATGTTATAACTTTGAACTCACTAACTTTCTCAATGTCATGGCTTCTAATTCATCTCCATGTGCTTCCAAATGACTTTTTAATAGTTTTTTTTTTTTTAATATCCATAAATGTCTGAGAACAGTCAGTGTGACTTTTCTTCCACATTTTTCTTTTATTTGCTTCTGGAAGTTACCTGTCATCCAGCCATGCATGTAAATTGTGAAATGCAAAGGAGCAAACTTTAGGGCAGAGAGGAATAAATGTTACAGCTTTTGTTCACTCATTTTAAATGAAAAAAGTGGGAAAATATATTTCATTTTATAAAAAGCAAGAGTCCCAAAAGCCCTCTGTAGTTTTATTTATTAGCTTCTCTCTAAAAAATGTTTCTCAGGATATATCTTGAAAACATCAGTGGGATCAGGTTGTTTGCTTTCAGTGTCTTATTTGGACTTTAACCTGAATTGTGCATGTTGGTGGCCTTTGACTTCAGGCCGAGCTGGGAGAGGGCAGCACACAGAAGGGAAGGGAACCATCACAGGAGAGTGCTGGGGTCACGGTGCCGCCGTCCCGTGGCCTTGAATTCATTCCGGGCAGGCCCCACTGCAGTCTAACACACAGTTCTGGTGACTGGCCCTCCCTTGGCTTTCCTGAGAGCCAGCACCCCTCTCCAGCATGCTGTGCTATGGCTTGCATATAGAAATCCTTTTCATTTCTTCTTTTCTTTCATGAGGAAATCTCCATGCATGGTTTGTCAGGACAGGAGAGTTCAAACCTTGTTATTGAAATACAAATCAATTGAAACGTGTTGGAACAAGTAGGAAAACAAAGTTAAGCTGATTTCTGTTAAACAGTTTAAAGTCTTCTTCGGTACCAAATAAATTAAGCATTGTAAAGTGAAGTTAATTTGGATAATCACTCAGGGCAGAGGTCTAACCATATAGATCATGGGTATTACAATTTATGGTATAATTAGATCTCAGAAATCTGCAGAACTCCCTTTCAGTTGGTCTCTGTGTTTACTTAACAAGACACGGAACAAATGTATGTCAATATGTAGCTGAACTGAGGGGACTTGAGTGGATGAAGTTACTGCCTTTAACTGTCAAGAACTACTCAGTTTCGGGGTTGGATTTAATCATGTAAGTTGTGTTATGCAGCATGATTGCCATTACAGTTACTTATTAAAAATCTTGTTAATTAAATCAGTAAAATGAGGAAAACCATATATTTGATCCCAGAGCACCTGACCAGGCAACTAAGGGGGTGTGTGTGTGTGTGTGTGTGTGTGTTTATTGTGGCTGCTCTGAGCCTTCACTTCATGGCAGCATGCAGGCTCTTCATTGCAGTGTGCAAGCTTTTCTGGTTGTGGCACACGGCCTTCCCTAGATGTGGCACTCAGGCTTAGTTTCCCCACAGCACATGGGATCTTAGTTCCCCAACCAGAGGTCGAACCCATGTTTGCTACCTCAGAAGGCAGATTCTGAACCACTGGACCAGCAGGGAAGTCCCCTAAAGGTGTGGATTTGACAGAGCCCCAGAGTAGTGTTCTTCAGTCAAGGCAGACAGCCAGTCGCTGCCTTCATCACCAGGCGAGCTCTCTTCTCCCACTGACCTTACTCTCTTGTTTGGTTTCAGCTACTAAAATAGTTTCCCGGGTGGCTCAGGTGGTAAAGAGTCTGCCTGCAATGCAGGAGACCTGGATTCAATCCCTGGGTCTGGAAGAGCCCCTGGAGAACGGAATGGCTACTCACGCTGGTATTCTTGCCTGGAGAATCCCATGGGCAGAGGAGTCTGGCGGGCTACCGTCCATGAGGTCACAAGAGTTGGACACAACTGAGCAATTAACACACACTAAAATAGTTTCAATGGTTGTGCATTCCTAAGGGATGAAATTAGTGTGTAGTTGTAAATGAACCTATTTCATGAATAAAAAATAAAATTGTTTTAGTGTGTATCACTTTTCTTTAAAGCAAGTGAATTAATTAACCTCAAGGAATATGCATTCAAAATGCCCTTTTCTGGACACGCAATTTAAAATTATCTTTTACTGGTCGGAGACTTTTTCCTCCTTGGAGCAGTTCTGATGGTTTGACGACTGTTAAAATAATCAAAGGAGCTCCTCATTTGAACCATTGGCCCTAAAACTTTAGGCCTGGAACACCCTGTGCAGATGTTGTGATTAAATGTAAGATTAGGGGTGGTCTTCACCATGTAGCTATATTCCCACTTCTCCCATTTGTGAGCTGAGATAGACTTCTCTCGTGAGGGGTTAAAGTATGTGACCTTGACTTCTTTCCAGAGAATCTTGACATTCCCCAAGGGGATTCCTTTCCATTTCTGAAGTGCAGCACTGAGTGAAGTCCTGGGCCGCCTCTTTCTCTGCGCTGCCTCTTAGGACAGGTTTCGAGGCCTCTCTGGTTGCTTGCAAATATATTTCCCTTTGGAGCCTATGCATAATTTTTAAAAAGCATTTCAATATCAGCTTGGGATGATACACCTGACTGGTTGTGCGTGAAACGCTGAGAGCCGCTGCACGCAAGCCACTTCTTGGTGTTTCGGTCACAGGCCCCAAGTGCCCACCCAGGAAAGCCGCTCTTCCCTGTCTGCTGCTGCTGCCGCCAGCCCTGGTACCTTGCCGCCAGCTGGTTCCTGTGGTTTGGAGACAAGTCCCGTAAACTCCCAGGCCTCGGTTTCTTCATCTGTCCAATAGTCTCTGACAGTAAGTGCTACACCTGGCTCCGTAGAACCCTGAGGTAAATATACCACTCTATGCGTTAAAACTCGTCTGTTTAAAAATGGGTTCAGAGTACGCACACCGGCCACACACTGGAAGGACTTTGTGGGTCATCGGCAGCTTCTAGTTAAACCAGAATCCTTGAGATTTGGCCTAGGCATTGGCAGCTGTAAAAGCTCCTCAAATTCCCATGAGATGCCATAGTTCAGAACTGTTGTTTAAAGGTAGGGGTGGCAGTTTTTGTGTGTCTAAATATTGGGTGCTAGAAGAGGCAGCGGAGAAGGCAATGGCACCCTACTCCAGTACTCTTGCCTGGAAAATCCCATGGACGGAGGAGCCTGGTGGGCTGCAGTCCATGAGATCGCGAAGAGTCGGACACGACTGACGCGACTTGGCAGCAGCAGCAGAAGAGGCAGGGTCTACGAAGAGCTGAGTATGCTTGAGCAGAAGGGCTTTGTGCAGGTCGGAACTGGGCCTGACGGACAGCGGTGGGACGCTGCGTGCAGCACAGGGAGCGCAGCGTGGGCTCGGTGATGCCCTGGGGGTGGGGTGGGGGTGGGGACGCCCGAGGGAAAGGGGATACGTGTACATGCAGCTGATGCACTTTGCCGTACCGCAGAAACGACCACAACGTTGTGAAGCAGATATACTCCAAAACAAACCGAAACGTTTCTACTTTGACGTGCCTGGAAAAGGCTTCGGTGACAAGGTACCAGTAGGCCTGCGTTTTACTCCTACAGAGAGACCCGTCTCTTCTCCTGCAAGTCCCCCTATGTTAGTTAGCTCTTGCTCTGGTGCTTTACACTCGACACATCAGAGCCCAGCTTCCTCTTTGCTGGCACTGAGACGTTGTTATCCTCCTACAGAAGATGGGTTTTTAAAGCACCTAAGTAATTGTCTGGGCTTTGCCTTTGATCCATGATCATTAATATCATTAATAAGCTCTCAAAAGTGCGTGTGAATCTCAAGTTCACACTTAGCAGGGCAGTGGAAGAACGCTTTTAAAAAAATTTGGCTCAGAAAGCACATTTGAAATAACCCTGTGGGAAAAAGAGGAGAATTTCTCATCCTCAGAAGGATTACCTAGGACAGAGATGCTGACCTTGTGTTTTAAGTTCACTTACATTTCGTAAAGCCTCATTCATCCCCCAGCCTGATTTATTTTCGGAGGTGAAGCAGGCTGTGGGAGGGGAGTCTGGTGCTATGCAGTTTTCGTGTTTGCCTTCTGTTTTTTTTTTTTTTTTCCACAGTTACCCAAAGATCATAACATGCATATATTTCTTTAAAAAAAAAAAAAAAAGTCTGCTTCATGAGGTTTACTACAGCTTTTCTCTCAGAAATCAGCGCTGAAGAATTCTTTGCTCTGCAGGCTTCCACAGTGAGCCAGTCCCAGAAGGCGAGGTGCCCAGGGCGAGCGGAGCAGTGACCTCTGTGGGGGAGAGGTCAGCTGAGCAGCGAGGCTCAAAAGGGAGGAAGAAAAAGCAGCTCCTCAGCGGGGAGTTTGACTTGCTTCAGGGCAGAAGAGCTTTTATAAATAAGGTCCCAGGCTCCCACGCCCTCTCGCCCGTCTTCTGTTACCAGTCCTGTCTCTGCACTTAGACACATGCGCACACAGTCATGGGCACACACAGACCTACAGACACATTCATGGACACACAGCAGTGGATGCACACACACACACGGACACACAGTCAGACATACAGACACATGGACACACTTAGACACAAACATTCTTGGACACACAGACATAGACCTGCATACACACATTCAGGGACACAACGTAGTGGATGCGCACACACGGACACACATTCAGACACAAAGACACATACACACTTAGACACAAATGGACACACACCCTCATGAACACAGACGCACACCCTCATGAACACGACATACACACATTGACACATACACAGATACACATACACATTCATGGACACACTTAGACACAAACATTCATGGACACATACAGACATGATCATGAACACACAGACACACACTAGTGGACACAGGCACACAGTAGTGGATGCACATATAAAGACATTACACGTGGGCATACATACACACATCTACAGTCACACTCCTGACACACAATACACTGGTGGACACAGACACACTAGTGGATGTACACACTGAGAGACACACATGGACACATGCACATTCATGAACTCACACAAACATGGACACATCTACACAGTCACACTCATGGACACAGACACGGCCACAATCCTGGATACACATTTGTGGACACATACTCATCAATACACAAACTAGTGGACATGTACACATAGACATGCTCAGAGACACATCCTGGTGGACACACAGCCTGGGTGGACACGGCCCCAGCGCTCACTTGCCCCGCCTGCCTCTCTCCACCTGCCTTTGGATCTGCAGTTGGACAGACAGACAGATCCTTCTCCAGAGGAGCAGGTGATGGATTGTCTGGGGATTTTTCTAGGCCCAGTGGCTCCTACGGCCCTTTCAGTTCCACCACAGGCTCAGCTGGTGAGAAGAATGTGGAGTGCTCGTTCCCAAACCCACCGTGGGTTCCTGGGAGGACTGAGACCAACCCATCCGTCTGTGCCTGCTGTCAGAGGGAGGAGGGGGATGGTCAGTCAGGACGACCTCCAGTCTCCATGGGACACACAGGGCCAGAGCTGGGAATGTGTTCTCGCAGGAGGGGCCTGGAAGACCTTCCCCAAATGATGCCGGTGTGGACAGGGGCTTGAGAAACTGCAGCTTTGCTTTGCTGCGTATATTCTTCGCATGCTTGCCTGTGAGCCTCTTGCCTTGCCCTCTGTTCCGTGACCCTGCAGAGCAGGGTGGAGCCTGCCTGGGCGGAGCCTGGGGCATCTAAAGCGTCCTCAGGCAGCTCCGCCATGGGAGGAATGACTCTCGGAGTCAGAGACTCAGGTACTAGGCCTGCTGGTGGTTGGCCAGGGGCAGCGCTCAGCATCTTCTGGCTCCTCTCAGGACCTAATGCAGAAACCCCTTGTGCTGAGTCCCTGTCCTATTTTGAATCTCTCTGACTTCTGTAACCAGCCAGAGAAAACTCCCTGCTTTTAAATCTCCACTTGGATAATCATTGCATTTTAATATGAACTGATTTGGGAACTTTAATTATGTTAAAAAAAATCCCTTCACAGTAGGACCTGGGTTAGTGTTTGGTCAAATAACCAGGGGCTAGGAGTCTCTAGGGACCGTCCACCACCGGATCCAACAGCCCTTGGCTCTTCTTTAACACAGGTACATTTCAAAGGAGAGAATGGGGGGCTTCCTCGGTGGTCCAGTGCCACCAAGTGAGAAGGCGGCCACGCTGCCAAGGCAGGGGGCAAGGGTTTTGATCCCTGGTCTGGGAACTAAGATCCCACGCATTGTGCAGTATGGCCAAAAGATTTCTTAAAAAGTGTGAATGGAGACAGTCATTGAAATCTAGCTGGACTTCATGTTTTAACGAACTCTGGTCTCATGTGACTTAGAGAAATACAGAGTGCGTTCTTTCTTGCTGCCGTCCCTTTCTGTGAATACTGACCAAGTGACACACATTTCTTATCACCATTTTGCAGATGGGGAAACTGAGGCACAGAGCATTTTGGAAACTTTCACGAGTTAGTAAGTGGCAGAACTGAGAATCTGGCCTGCCTAAACCCCAAAGCCCAGTGACTTCTATTGATCCACAGTGGTGTGAGCCTAACACCACCCAGGCAGAAGATATTGGTGCCAGGACTCAAGGAAGAAAGTGCTGCAGGGGAATCAAGGAGGTGTGGCTCCAGAGTGCAGGCCCTGCTACTCAGGACTCGGTAGCTGAAAAGGCGAAAGTGACAGGCAGCCAGTCAGGCTGCAGTGGAGGCCTGTCTGTTTGAATTTAACTACAGTTGACTTACTGTATTGTGTTAGTTTGAGGTATATAGCTTCAGATGCTTTGCTTTACAGATAATCACAAGATACTGAATATAGTTCCCTTTGCTATACAGTAAACACTTATTGTTTATTCTATATATAGTGGTATGTATCTTTTAATCCCATACTTCTATAATAATTTATCCCTCCCTCTCCCCTTTTGCCTTTGGTAACCACGAGATTTTTTTCCTCTGGCTGTGAGTCTGTTTCTGTTTTGCAAATAAGTTGACTTGTATTGTTCTTTAGGTTTCACATATAAGTGATCTCATATGATATTTATCTTTGTCTGACTTCACTTTGGTATGATAATCTCTAGACCCATCCATGTTGCTGCAAATGGCAATATTTCATTTTGTGGCTGAATAATATTCCACATCACATCTGCTTTATCCATTCATCTGTTGATGGACAGATGTCTTGAATGTTCTGAATAGTGCTGCGATGAACATTGAATGTGAAAGTGCCATTAGTCGCTCAGTCATGGCGGACTCTGCGACCCCAGGGACTGCAGCCCGCCAGGCTCCTCTGTGCATGGAACTCTCCAGGCAAGAATACTGGAGTGGGTTGCCATCCTCTTCTCCAGGGGATCTTTCCCACCCAGAGATCAAACCCAGGTCTCCCACATTGCAGGCAGATTATTTACCATCTGAGCCGCCAGGGAAGCCCCTCTTTGAACGCTGAGGTGCGTGTATCTTTTTCAGTTCAAGTTTTCATCTTTTCCAGATATATGCTCAAGAGTAGGGCTGCTGGATCATATGGTTAGCTCTATTTTCAGTTGTTTAAGGAACTTCCAGCCTGTTTTCCATAGTAACTGCGTCAGTTTACCTTCTGTTCCGGCTTTTTTACCGACGTTGGATCAGGAACTCACAGTAACCAAACGTAAAGATAGCAGCGGACGCAGCTGAGCGATGTGGGAGGCCTCGCTCAGCGCCCCACCCCCACACTCCTTTTCTTTTATGTCTTGGCCACTTCGTCCTTAGTTTTGTGCAAACCTGTTGCTGTTTCACATTTGTGCTCCTCCTTTCTGATTGGTGCCTTGGATTCTTTCAAAAACACTTCCAGAAACCGTCCCGCCAAGCCAGAGAGCCCCCGAGGATATCTGACTCATCGTCCTGAACTTGGGGGGTTGCACATTTCTGTCTCCAGGACGGAGTTTTCCTAAATGGGTCCTCAAGGGTGCCTTGGCGCATAGGAAACTTTAGCATAAAGCGCGTAATTCTGGGCTCCCCAGCATGAGCAACAGGTTGAAGACGTGGGATCCGCTCCTGCCCCTCCTCGGCGGGTGGGGAGACGTGGAGGAAACCAGTGGCCCACGGGCGGTTCCGGGAATCCCCGGACGTGTCTGTGCTGGCCCTGGCCATGGATGGCATCACGTTCAGCCGCCTGGGAGTTTAGTCCTTTAACTGCTCCTGTGCTGTTTGCGCTATAGCCTGCCCTGGAGGCAAGCATGGTGGAGGAGCTGTGAGAGCAGGCCTGCGGCAGTGGCAGTCACCTGACCCCGCCCGCCCCTCCCAGCTGCCGCCGATAGGACCCTCTTGCAAACCCGGTGAGGTGCGCCTGTGCGTGCAACGCAGAGGGAGGGGCAGGATGTAGGCGGCTGTTGCTTGCTTTCCTTTCTCACCCTCTTTTCCTGCGATTCATTTTCTAATTCCCTGAAGCAGAAACAGAAGGAAATCCGAGGCTGGGCAAGAACAAGGGACTCGCCTCCAAAGGAGCGGGGCCGCGTCTGCCTTTGCTCTGGAGAATGTGCACTGTCCGTGGGGTCGTAAAGCTGTCAGTTTCCAGGCAGGGTCTGGAGGAGGCAGAGCTCGGATGGCCACACTGACTTTGTGGTGGCATCCTGTGCCTTCACTTTGGTTCCTTGCTCACTTCCCAAGGTTGCATCTTTGACAGTCACATCAAGGGCAGGTTCTGGAGATAAACCTGACAAATCCCCAGAAGACACTGAAAACACAGCAACCCAGCTGGCAGCAGCCCCAGATTCTAGTCCTAGTTCTTGCTAACTCGGTGTGACCTGGAACTGGTCCCTGATTCTCTCTAGGTCCCAGTTTTCCCACCTGGGAAAGTAAGGAAGGGCGGATCCTTTGCTTGGGAAGGTCTCCCATTGCGCTAATATCCAGTGAGTCTCCCATGAAGGCTTTTCAGCTGCACTTTTCTGAGAAAGGCCGAAGTAAAGCAGCTTTTCCCTCTTCAGGTGGAAAACAGAGCTGGGGCCAACCCGTCTGGGTGCGGATCTGTTATTAGGAAGCCAGGTGCCAGCTTGTGTTCCCCTGGGATGGAGGAGGAGCCCCACTGGCCGTGTCAAGAGAGGGTCCCTTTTAAAAAAAGCTGTTGCTGGCATCTGCTTTCACCCTCTGGATAATTCAGCTCCTGGGTGCCCTGATGTGGAGTGGTGGGGGAGGCGTGGAGGGTGGGGGGCGGATAGGGCAGTGGGCAGGCCTCAATTCAAGGTTCTTATTGGACTTTAGAGCCTTTACTCGTCAAGTTAATTTCCCCAACTTGCCTATCACAGGTTACTACTGGACCTGTGCATAATGATACATAATTTAAGACTTGTAAAAGCTGCCTAGGACTTGAAAGAAACAGTCTAAGCCAGGAGCCTGTGCCTGGCATGCAAGAGCAAGTAACACAGAATTTCTGTCCAAAGCGGGGGAGCCGCACCCTTGTGACACCATCTCAGAGGCTGCCACGCTGTGTGCAGGCCCTTCTGTGCCAGGCGGCGGCACCCGAGCCCTGCACCCATTACCCCCACTTGCCATTAACCACCACTGGAAGGCAGTTAGCTGTTCACAAGGGGAAGTTCTTTATTCTTAATAGACCCAGGAATATCTCATGGACGTAAAGTGACGCAACATGATTGCCCTGATGGTTTCTGAACTCTGTTTTTAAGACTTCTGGGGCCAGAACCCCACAGAACTGCCCTGGGGCACCCTTCTACTTCTGATAACTAAGCTGTCTGTTGGCATAGTTGGAGCCTGACATAGCCTGAGTCGGGATGTTTAGCTGCTTGTGGGATGGAAAAAAAATGTTAAGAAAAATAATTGTTGTTTTTGCAAACTATCTATTTAAAAACAGAACCTCAGGAAGCAGATTTCTGTTTCAAGGCTCAGATGAATCAGAGCTTACAAAGTATAAATACACATTAGCAGGAGGAGGCTTCCCATAACCCAGCGCTGGTGTGTCTTCCCAGCGCCGGAACCTCTGACTCCTGCTTCTCATTCCCAGCAGAGGCAAGAAAGCAAGCCTCCATGTAAGCGGAAGTGCTAGAACCTCGCTCAGCCCGAGTTGCAAACCTCTGCAGGCCAATAGGAGGTTTTTTTTTTTTCTTTAAAAGCAACTGGTTGTTCGCCACACACACTCGCTCACTTTAGGGTCGACAGGTGTATGCTGTTTGGAAATGTGGCAAACCCACAGGCTGATTCCTTGGGCTCTTTGCCACCTAAGAAAGATTACCAAATAAGTTAACTTTGACTCACTGACCCCTCAGATCAGCCAATAAAACGAAGCGCTTACACCACAGCTTGCTCAAGGGGTAGTGTAACTGATTGACTTAAAAATGATGTCAGGTGGCAACTGGGCAACAAACGGGCTTCCCGACGGCTTAATTCAGTTTAACAAGGAGGAAAAACCTTGTAATTAACGGAAGAGCTTGAGTACTTTGGTGAGGCTGTTTTCAAAGTCTGCCATACCTAAGCTGGGGAGGGTCGGCGGGGAGGAGGGGACAGCTTCTTGAAAATTGCAAGTTCCCAGGCCGGGCTTGCAAGTCAGGGGCCAGGCCTGGGATTCTGCCTTTAAGAGAAATGCCCTTGCAAGTTGTGCTTCCCTGCTCATCACCCAGTCTCTCTTGGCTTTTAGTCAAGCTCTACTCCCTTTTCTGTTCTCAGTCTACATCGTATATATGCGTCTAGGATCCTAGGACAGTTTCCCAACCTAAAGCAGTCAGCTTTGTGTTGCTGTTTCCCTGGAGTTTCATGGTATATATGTACTAATGTTGGAATTCTAGTTCATCACGTTTCTGATCGGAAAATTCTTCATCTTCCAGGGCCTGATTATAGGAGGCACAGAGCTTTCCGGGGGCGGGGGGTGGGAGAAGGTTCTGGGGCTCTTCTCCTGAACTTTCCTGCCTCCAGGACAACCAGGACTCCAGTGCAGGATGCCTGCTATCTGAAGAAAGGTGACAACCGCCCTGAACAACCAAGGTCCTGGCTTCGAGCGGCGTCCAGATGAGCCTGTCTCCTCCTTTCCACCACCCAGCATGTCCTGCGTAGACGGCCCCTTGAAAATAACAATCTCAAGATCACTCGTCTCTCAGAACAAAGGATTGCAGAGGTCATCAAACTTTTTCTTGGCATCTGACAACTACCCAGGGAGCTTGGGGGTCCTGCAGAATCCACGTTTACAAACCACCAGAGCAAGGTAGTGCTGGAATTCAGACTTGGTCCTGCTGGTCCGTCTGCTCCTCCCCCTGACCCCACTCCGAAAAGAGCCGCACCAGGATGGGGAGCCGTCACGGGGACCACCCCACCCTGCAGAGAGCCGCGCCGGGACGGGGAGCCGTCGGGGACCAGGCTCGTCTGGGTGCTCGTCCTTGGTGCTGCCTCCCTGGTGAGCCAGAATTCCGTCCCCACCCCCGACCATGCACAAGGAACAGGGACGCCTCAAGCTGCCATCCGTTCTTAACCACGACACCCACTGGGGCATAGCTCCTAGCCTGGTAGAAAGAGAAGGGTCCCAAGAATGAAGCAAGATCAACATCTGCATGGCTTTTGCTCCGCTCAGCCTGGTGCGCCAGGTGCACCGAAGACTGGATGGGGTGCACAACCGGAGAGCCACGGCTGGGAGGAGGGCAAGCTGGGGCTTCCTGCTTAGAGGGCGCTCCTGGCAGCTCCGTGAAGCTGCTGGAAGCTGTCCACGAGCCCGTCACTGGCGGCTCACCCTCCACGCAGAAGTGCCAGAAGCAAAGCCCCCCCATACACCCCGACACCACGCGGGCACGCCTGTTGCCCATGGCTCTCCTGTCCGTCACCGGCAGGACAGCCCAGTGCCGGCGTCCAGGGCTGACTGAGAGGGAGGCTGGTGTCGGCTCACCACCCGGAGTAAGGTGATGAGCAGTGAGACAGGCCCTCATCCCCAGGGCCTGGCATCACCACCCCCTAGAGGCCAGCCTGGAGGCAGGAGCATGCACAGAAGCCTCGAGGGTGTGGTCCGCAGTGACGCCAGGACAGTCCTATTCATCCAAGTAGCCAGAGAAGAAGAGAAAGCATCCTGCCTCCCTCCTAATCCCTCAGCACCGATTCCAAGCTATTTAAAACCCTCTGAGGTGGGCATCGCCCCAAAGTTGCTCAAAACAATTCACATCCACACTGCAGGCCATTAATCCAGTGGTGTTTATTCAAGCAGTATTCACACTCGCTGTTGAATAACAAGGGCATCAAGACCCCGAAGATGGGGCTCTCACAGCTCCAGCTTCACAGCAGCCTCTCTGGGAGGGGTTTCAAGAACTTAAGATGAAGGTGATGGCTGAAAAGGCTTGCCATTCCTGCTCTGGGTCCCCGAGGAGTACAGCCTGCTTCTTGCATCCCGGTCACCAGACAGACCCAGGCCAGCGGCAGAGGCACAGCTGGGCAAAAACTACGTAAGCTCAGAAGAGGCCACACTGGTCCATGTTTTCGTACAAAAAATTTAATAAATATGACTTTTCAAAATGTATTGCCAGGAACAACACGAAGATGCATGTTTATGTTCATATAACACTAAGAGGACAATACAAAGGATCTTCATGGTCTCAATGGTGAACTAACAAAATCAGTTTTGAATAAGCCTTTTTGAACTTAAACTTCATCATAGCATTTTGATTTCCTCACTTAAGGCAGGCAGTGGACTCTATGGCAAATCTAAACAGTGATCTTACTGGACATTTTACGGTTCAAGTATTCAACTAGCTTATTAGAATACTCCCTAAATGCAGTAGATAAAAAAATCAAATCAGTCTTACATAATGAATGGTGAAAAGAAATCAGAATTTACAAAATAAGATTGGTGTGCTTCCAACTTCACACAATTGATTTGATATGTTTACTGATCTTCAACCACTCACGTTTTGGCTATGTTTAGTCATAGCTCACCTTGTTCCCTTAAACTGCTAGGCAGCAGATCATCTGCCTGTCTCTCTTCAAGTCTTAAAGAAAAAAAAAAAAAAACCTGTTCTAGACTAATTCTCAAACTGCCTCTCAGTCGGGGTTTTAAATATCTGACGTCGTACAAAAAAAAAAAAAAAAATTCCACCAGTATTCCAGGCACAAAAGGCCACCCTATTGTCTTAAACTATTTTCAAACACCTTAATTTTGGCTTATAGGCAACACGTAATAAGAAAATAGGTTCAAAAAAAATAAAGCCATACGCTTACAACGCTATCAAAAACCTTCAGTTCTAAACACGTACATATAAATAAAAAGGAATGATGTCTTAAGGCTCTTGATTATTAAGTTAATAAATCAAATATACACAGTGATTAATAAAAAAAGAATTATTTACAAAACTATACAAAATTCTACTTTTGACACATTTTTCCTCTTTAAATTCTTCATTTTACCAGCAACTGCTGACATCAAAGCCCCCCCTCCCCCAACAAGAACAAAATACAATAAAAAAAATAAATAATAAACTCATTTGTGATAGTTGCTGTGGTTCTGAGCTGCAAAGGCACTTTTCAAATACAGAACTACTTGGACGTCATCATAAAACCAATATACAAAAACAACTCAAGAGTCAATAAATATAAATAAAAACTATGATCCTAAGACTGCATCACCATCGGGACATCTGGCAGAAATGGAAGCTGGGCGTACTCCTGGGAGCCTGATCCAGAGGTGCGGGCAGGCGGGGGCGGGGGGCCCGGTGTTTGCATAGCTGCGCGGTGCGGTGCCACCCAGCCAACCACAGAAACTACCATTGCCAGTGTAAGCCAGCTTGTCAGAACTTAAATTAACACGGGACTCTACATCCAGGACAGCGTGGGGCCGGAACACGACAGACAGGGCAGCCGCGGGAGCGGGAGCCCTGGGGCGGCGCCCGCCCGTGGGCTATACGATGTACTCCATGCGGTTCAGGCTCTGCGCGCTCTCCAGGTCTCTGTTGTCCTGTTTGTTTGTCCAGTTGGGGTGTTTGGCCGGCGTGCCATGGGGGGGCTTCTCCTCTCGGTCGACCAGCGTGTACGTGGCCTGCTTGGCGAAGCGCGCCTTCTGCTGGTGTGTGCCCATGTCGTCCTCCTCCACCTCCGAGTTGTGTGTCCTTATTTTGGACATTTTGGAGTTCTTGCTCTCGTAGTCCTTGACAGGGACCGTGTTGGCCCCGTGCTTCTCGATGGGGTTCTTGATCTGGTTCAGCTGCTCGCGCACGTTGTTGGTGGTGTTATCCTCGGAGGCGGCGCGCGCGTGGCTGCCCGGCTTCCGGCGCTTGCGCACGCACCAGTAGAAGGCGGTCACCAAGCAGCAGACCCAGGCCACGGTCAGCACCGAGCTCAGCAGCGGCACCAGGAAATCTGCACGGCAGGGCGGCGGCGGGGAGCCCGGTGAACCACACCGCGGCCCCAGCCCCTTCCCCGCCCGCCTCGTCCCTCCCAGCGTCCTCAGAGACCCTGCCGGCCTCCCCGGGGAGACCTGGGCAAACGGCAGCCCATACGGTGCCCACCTCCGTGTGGGGAGGGGCGTCTGCCTACTGAGACAGCTCAAGAGATGAGTGGTTCTCAGAATCATCAGAAAGAGGGCCCTGGGACGCATGGCTCCAACGCCCCCGGGGGTCCCGTGCCAGCTACAGCACAGTGACGCTCCAGGGATCCCCGGGGGACTCCGGCTGCCCTGCAGGGCCACTGAGCCATTCATCAAAGCCACGCTTAGGATGGACTGTTCCCCAACCCCGGAGCGCAAGCAGGCTCCGCGAAGATGCGTACTCAGGGTGCGGCAACACTCAGCCCGGGCGGTGCCTGGCAGCCACAGACAGCCGGCAGGCAGGGGACCAGTCAGGCCATCTCTGCCCACAGCCGTGGGCTCCTGTCATGTCAACTGGCCTCCGTCTTCTTGCTAGTTAAAAATGGGGATCCTTGAACAGGGAACCAGCAAGTAACTTCCCGCCTGGGGTTTCCCTGGATGCAGGTTGTGCTGGTCTTATTGATGAGCTGGACAGGACGGTCCCCACCAAAAGGGACCCCGACCCCACCACCTACCCGTTTTGCTCTTCAGAGGACGCCTCTGAACTCTCACTTCCGAAACGGCAGCAATCAGCGAGCTGTTCCCGTCACGTTTACTGACGAGATTTATGATTTTGTCAGTGATGTCCTTGATAGGGTTTCCATCATCCCGGATGTCTTCGGCAGACTGGAAAAGGAAGCATCAGACACAGGGGGTCAGGGACACGCACCAGTCACTTTTACTCAAAATTATTTGACCATACATGTATGCCATTCCCTGGCGGCTCAGACGGGAAAGAATCTGTCTACAGTGGGGGAGGACCCAGCTGGGGGTTTCTGGGCTGGGAAGATCTCCTGGAGAAGGGAATGGCAAGCCACTCCATTATTCCTGCCTAGGGGATCCTATGGACAGAGGAGCCCGGTGTGCAAATGACTAGGCGTGAATGGGTCTCATACTCACAATGGCCACGTGCATTTCGTTGTTTGCAGAAGGGGAAGGCTCACAAGCTACGTAAAGCGAATATTCGGCAGAAACATTCTTCAAAATATTCAAATTCCGCAGTTCACTGCAGATATGCTCCGTGGTGAGACCCTAGAATGATATTTTAAAATCCACACGTGTGCAAGGGAGCGGTACGAAAAAAGACTGCTGTTTACTTGGAAGGGAGGCTGCGTGCAAGCCAAGCTTTGGTGAAGGACAAGAACCCAGGCGAAGGAAGAGATCCAAGCTCGTGATGTCTCTGCTTTAGGTCAAGCGGACACAGCCCACCTCTCCAGAGCCAGCCAGAAGTGTTCCATACCGGCGACATCATCTCCTTGTTGAAGGTGAACGTGATGTTGGCGCAGTTGTCCTGGTAGTAGGGGTCAGACGCGCACTTGGTCTTCACGGGCTGGAGGCCTGAGGACCGGCACTCGCCCACCCCGGTGCAGGGGTGCACGAAGCACTGGGTGTCCAGGATGGGCACGCAGCTCTGCCCACTGGGGCACTCACTGTGCCCTCTGTGCAGTGAGCAAGGGCGGGGGCCACACCACACCTGCAGAGACAGACGGAGCGCGGCTCAGGAGGCGCCCGGCAGCCGTCCGCGCGGCCCCGGGACCAGGGCGGCCAGGCCGCGCCTACCTTGGAGCAGGCGACCCTCCCGTCCAGGCACTGGCAGGCGTTGCAGTCGGCGTCCCACCTGGCCCCATCGGGTATCACGCTCCCCACGGTGACGCACGACCTCCCTGAAACTGAGGCGGAGACCCGTGAGTGGCAGGAGCTGCCCTTTCTGTGGACCATCCTCCTGATCCTTCACTCCCTGCCCAGCGGAAGACGCTGAGGCCCGTCGCCCTTTGCCCCGTGACAGTGCAGCTGCTCTCAGCGGGCAAGCATTCCTCCCCGCTCAGCGGGCCCTGCACCTGGCCACGCGACCAGCTATGATCAGTGCAGCGTCCAGGGACATAAGTCTTCCCCTGGGAGTGAGCTCGGCCCCTTGAAAGCCTGCCATCTGCCAGGAAAAGGACACGCCCTGGGCACAATGCCAGTCCAAAAAGGGTGGGGTGGTACACAGAACCAGGTGCCCAGCGCAAGGCAGCCATCACTCTGCTTGCCCTGTGTGCCCACTAACATCACAACTGCCTGCTGTAGGCACAGGTTGGGGAGGGTTATTACAGAGCATAATGGTGACAAAAGCTGGCTAAAACTAACAGTGACTCTGCTTTCAAAGGACCCTCAGGTTTCCTGGTCCTGGGTGTCTCCAGTGAACGTGCCCTCTGTATTCTCTCCATGAGCACAATGTCCACACATGAACAGTTGAAAAGGTGGCTGCAATGCCCACTCAGCCCAGGGGACCCACGGCAGCAAGACTTGGCCCGCATACCTTCCTGGCATTTGGCACCACTGTGCCCTGGGGGGCAGATACAGCGGTAACCGTTGATCTCATCCACACAGGTCGCCCCGAAAGCACAAGGTGAAGACTGGCATTCGTTGATGTCTAGGAGAAATGGAGTTCAAGTTTAGGCTCCAAGGGGAGGCACCAATGCTTTTCTGATAAAACACACAGACAGGGTCTGTAGGCCTAAGTATAGGCTGAGTGCATTTTCAAAATGTGACCAGCACCCAAATGAAGAAATGACCATCAGTACTGCCAAAGTCGCCGGTCACAGCCTCCCAGGGGTTACCACGAGCCTGACTTCTAACAGCTGAGAATTTCTCATTCGGGGAAACAGCAATTTTTAATTAAATGCTCCTTTTCTGATAGTGTGATTTAGAGAACAGAGGCCGGCAAAGATCTTGAAAAGGGTCAGCTAGCAAGTATATCTTATGCTTTGTGGGCCGTGGTCTCTGTCACAACTGCTCAACTCTTGCAGCATGAAAGCAACCCTTGACAGTAGGTAAACAAGAGTGTGGCTGTGGGTCAATAAAACTTTATTTACAAAAACAGGCAGTGGGCCAGATTCGGCCCCCAGGCCATAATCTGCCAATCCTTGATTCAGAAACATGAAATAGACACAAAGTCCCCCACCCAGTGGAGCCCCTGGTGGCTCAGATGGTAGAGTCTGCCTGCAGTGCTGGAGACCCGGGTTGGATTCCTGGGTTGGGAAGACCCAGGAAGATCCTGAGTTGGAAAGACCCCCTGGAGAAGGCAACGGTAAACCACTCCAATATTTCTGCCTGGAGATTCCCATGGATGGAGGGGCCTGGTGGGCTACAGTCCATGGGGTCACAAAGAGTTGGTCACAACTGAGTGACTTCACTTTCACTTTGCTTTCCCCCACCCAGTAGTTCTTGAAGATCCAGACTTGGGGACCTCAAGGAGGACCAGTTTAAAAGTTTAAATAATTATTGAGGGATAAGAACATACACAAAGAAGCATAACTGATCTATCACTTTTTTGACAAAAGAAAGGGCATGTAAAAAAGTAGGGAAAAGGCTCAGAATAAACTTTAAACTTCCTAAAAAAACTGGATTTCCTGACCTCATTTCGTTTGAATCATTTCAGTGGGGCCTGATCAAGCCTTGGAAACCACAGCCTCAGCCCTTGCTGTGGCTGAGGTCTGGGGCTATGCATCCTTGCCCATCACTTCATGCTACCACAGGAGAAGCACTCTTTTCTTAGAGCCTCAGAGTAAATTAACCATCAGATGCTGTGGCTGAGGCTCTCTCCCGAGCAAGGGGGAGAGGCCAGGGAAAGGCCAGCAGGCACGCAGGAGGGAGAGTCCAGCCAGAGGCATCTTACTCCCAGCTGGAAGCAGGAGACTAATTGTCAAGGCTACTTAGAACCATGGCCATAACTGTTTCAGAGAGGAAAACTCTTAGACTAAGGGTTGGGGAGATACCAGTCAGAGGTGGTCCTTACTTATTCTGCAGTCGGGCCCAGCGAAGCCGGGGGCACATTCACAGCGGTACCAGTTCTCACCATCCACGCACGTGCCACTGTTGTAACTACGAGAGCAAAGGCCGCTTGGTTACCATCTCCCTGTCTGCCACTCCCCCCGCCAAAGGTGGCCCCACGCCGGTTACGATGGGCAGCTCTCAGCCCTGCCCACATGCACCAGTGCCTGGGTCCCACCCCCAGAGCGTCCAATTCACAGTTCCTGGTTGCAGGAGCTCCAGTCACGTCCCAGGCTCTATACCCTCCCCGGTGATTCCTGTGTACGGCCAAGTCTGAGCATTACTGCTCTAAACGCAGACACCATCTGACTGGTGTGTGGCCCATGGACTGGAGTGATGGGCACTGCTTGTCGGAAAGAAGGAATCTGCAGCAACCCCCAGCCCTTCTGAATCAGAAGCTGGATTTTACACAGAAGGCCCAGGAGAGGCCCACACCTGTCACAGCCAACAAGTGCCTACATAACAGGGCGCCATGCTTACCAGGGATGAGGACTGCAGTCATTGGTATCTGCAAAGTAAAAAAAAAAAAAAAAAAAATTAAAAAACTTAACAGCGAAGCCTTCTTAGCCCTAAGTGAAAGCACCCGTGATTTCCACAACACCGAAATGTTAAGGGTGTCATTAACGCCAGCAGGAGAAGCTTAAGACCCCTGCTCAATTGGAACCAGGCCCACATCACACTTTGCTGCAGTCACCATGGGACACTCGTATACAGGAAGAGGCCCCGGGAAGGCTGGGCAGAGGGCTGTGAGAATGGCTCTTGGTCAGACCAGAGCCAGGAAGCAAGCCGCCATCTGTGTCCACTTATCTCATGGGTGACTTTCTCATGCCCAGGGCAGGGCCGCCCCCCCATCAGGGCCTTAGAACAGGCCCAGGTGATGTGCACGGAGCCATCCCACAGCTCTGCTTCTGGTTTCCATCGCCAGACCCCAGGGGTCAGGACAGGCCCTTGCAGAGCTCGGGGCTGGGGGGACACTCACTCTGCGTGCAGATGGGCCCCTCCCAGCCTTCCTTGCAGACACACGTGAAGGCCTCGCCGTTGACCACGCAAGTGCCCCCGTTGTGGCAGGGGCTGGGCAGGCAGCTGCTGTTCCGGGCTGTGAGACAAGAGCAGACGAGACCACACTCCCTGAGGCTCCAGAGGCCTCGCGAGGGACAAAACGCCGGCCCTGGAGAGCGGTCCAGGCACCCGGATGCCCTGCGCGCACCGCACCTGCGGCGGCGGAACATACCTATGTTGCAGGTCGTGCCTTCCCAGCCTCCGGGGCACATGCACTTGAAAGCGTCCCCCTCGTCATAGCAGGTACCCCCGTTATTGCACGTGGCCTCGTCACACTGGCTATCACCTGCTTGAGGAGATCGGCGTGAGCCCAGGCTGCCCTCCCTGCCCCACCAGATACATGCCAGTGCCCCGCCGGCCCCACTTACGTGAGCGGCACGTCTTGCCTTTCCACCCGTTTTTACAGTCACAGTAAAAGTCATTGACCAAGTCTCGACAGGAGCCTCCGTTGTGGCAGGGGTTCTGGCTGCAGTCGTTAATGTCTGCAGAGAGAGCAGACACCCTGCTGAAGACACTCCCAGGCCCTTCAACGCCCCACGACTAGTAAGAGGCACGTCTCTCCACCTTCACCCCGTTTTCCACTCCCAGTTCAAAAACCAGCACAGCCAAGCCGAGACTTAAGCAGGGTCAGCCTTTCCCAGGAATAAAGGAGCCCAGAACAAGTCATGGAAGTTAAACTCAGGATGGGCGGAAAAGATGACCCCTCTCTTTGTAAGCCAGGATGTCAAGCATGCTAATTCCAGGGGCTAACTCTCAAAGCATCTCCCTCCCGCGGGCTGGCATGAGCACCGCCGAATGCTAACGGCACACAGGCTCTCCCGTTCCAGGGCAGGAGTTGCTGGGGCCTTGCTTCCAGACATTCCCACTAAAAGGAAAGGCCTGCTGGGCTGCCTCTGCCCCCCACCCCCAGCGCCGCCATCCCCGGGGAGCCCGACGCACTGGTCTCGCAGTGGGCCCCCTCCCAGCCGCCGCTGCAGATGCACGCGTAGGAGTTGACGCCATCGATGCAGGTGCCGCCGTTTCTACAGGGGTTGCTCTCACAGTCGTTAATGTCTGGGGAAGGAGGGGACACAGCACCTGGGTGAATGCAGGATGAGCGATGCCACCACTGGCACTCTCCTAGGAGTTTCCAGCTCCTCCCGAGAAGAGCCACCCGACACCGCCACGCTGAACTCCATCAGGACTGTCCTGGAACCTGCCAGGCAGCTGGGGCGGCAGGGGCCTCCAAAGGGCAACCTGTCCATTCTACTGGACATCCTCACACCAGGCGCCTCAGCGAGAGTCAGGAGGAAACCGCTGTAGAAGGAGGACCACCCTATCTACGAAGGTTTCAGAACCTTCTGAAACAAATGTGCTAGAGGCCCCAGGGGCATCAGTGATCTCAGGTAAGCACCACCTCGGTCTTGGATCCTGGACGGCAGCCCCGGGCTGGTCTCGCCTAAAAGGACCCAGGCCCCGCCCCCGCCCCCACGGCTAGGCCAGGCAGGGTGGGTGCCCTGACGCCACGCGGTCTTACTTTCATGGCAGTACGTTCCGGTGAAGCCTTTGTTACAGTCACAGGTGAACTTGCCTCCCGACTGACTCTTGCACTTCCCGTGGGGGCCGCAGACATTGGAGGAAATGTAGCGCACCCCTTCCGGCGTGTCATTGGAGGCCATGGCCACCGTGCAGCTGTCAATCACTGCAAGACAGGCCCGGGCTCAGCGCCCCACCAGGGACCCGGCGTTCCCGAACCCAGGACCCAGGCCGCCTGCTCTCCCAGAGGCAAGTGCCGTTGGCTACTGAGGGTAAGATGCCACAAGGCACCTCGGGGGCCAAGATGGCCATGTGCTGCACACACTGTGACAGGCAAAGCCGACACTCCACGCAGAGGAGAGTAGTTGTTTTTTTGTGTTTTTTTTTTTCTTGAGGCATTTTCTCCCTGTGGAGCCAAGCAGCTCATGCATGCAGGCCCTGTCCTCCCTTCCTGCTACATCCGTCAGTTCTGCTGGAAGCTGACAGGAGGAATGGCTTTCCCCTCCACTCAGCGGCACGCACGGCTGCAGGACGGACTTACAGAACCTATGGGCTGAGCTGCCTCACACAGCCACAGGCGCTAGTTACATCTAAGTGAATTAAAGTTAGGTAAATCAGGGTTTCTACTTGCCCCGATCGCTCTCTAAATGCCCTGAACGACACGCGGCCTGAGGCTTTTGTACGTGCTGGTGCAGAGACCACCAAGGCAGAAGGCGCTGCTGAAGTGGGTACCCCAGGGAAGTCTCTGCTTGCAGACCAGCCCGTCCCAGGACGGGCTGCTAAATGAATTTCCTTCTCCCCAGGCTACTGGCAGGCACGGCCCCTCCACCGGCGGCCTGGGTAGATTGTTTCCACGTGTTCGGGCTTCCCGCCAAAGGGGCTATCAATCTACACCCGCCTCGAGTGTCCCAGGGCAGCGACAAATGGCCAGAGAGGAGGAGCTTCGCAGAGGAGCCAGCGTTCAGCGGGGCGGGCGGTACCTTCGCAGGGGGTGGTGCGGCAGTGGTCTTTCAGGTGGGAGCAGTTCTTGCCTTCATAGTCCTCAGGGCACTTGCAGAAATAGTCGCTGGCACGGTTGTAGCACTGGGCGCCGTTTTGGCAGGGATTGGGCTCACAATAATCGATGTCCAGCTGTGGGACCACGGATCAGGCAGGGAACAAATTAAAACAAGGGCGTGATTATGATCCCTCTGGGGCAGCGGCCCCCAGAATGTGACCCTTTCAACTGCTTCCATCAGGAGGACATGCAGCAGTATTTATAGCTGTGTCCTAGACACTGTCCAGGTAAGCATTTGAGAAAGCAGGGCAGAGTGGGAGAGCGCTGGGTCTGGGATGAAACTGACAAAAAGAAACTGACAGGCTGGTGGAGGTGGGGGGCGGGAGGGAGGTTCACGAGGGAGAGGACACGGGTGTCTTTATGGCTGATTCACGCTGTTGCACGGCAGACACAACATCGCAAGCAATTATCCTCCAGTGAAAAATAAATCAATAGACACCCGGAAGACAATCACTCATCAGTCTCCTTTCACGGCTTATCTCGCAGAGATCCTAGTCAAGAGGAGACCCCAGACAGAGTCGGGGGATGGAGGGAGAGGAGGAGACGTCTGTGAAAACCTGGCCATCCGCGCTCCAGCCTAGCTCACCTGACAGAGGTTTCCAGAGAAACCAGTGGGACACAGACACTGGAATCTGTTGATTTCGTTCTGACAGTGACCCCCATTGAGACAGGGGTTGCTGGCACACTCATCGATGTCTGTCTCACAGTGATCACCTGCATAGCCAGGTGGACAGATACAGCGATAACCGTTAACCAAATCCTGGAGGAGGAGAAGGAGGGGGAGAAACACATGCAGTTTTTTCTAGGTGCTGCACAAACACAGGGCTTCGGTGGTTCAGCGTGACTGTTTTGGTTCAGCTGATTCACTGAAAGAGAGGCCACGCCTCTCCAAACGTGAGAGAGGAATTTCTATGTGCATGCTGTCAAGATGATTCCCAGGAGGGAGGCTGGGGTAACATGAGCCCGGGTGAAGCGTCCAGAGCCTCACTTTTCATCTGCAGTTTAAAATCCCGGGGACAGAGCTTTCCCGGGGTCCCATCAATCTTTAGGCTTGTTGTCAATCAGTAAGGTTTTGACTGAAGCAAAGATTTACATACCCGACAGGAGGCATCATTCTGACACTGGCCAACGCAGTCATTAATATCTGAAAAATAAACAAGCCATCACATCAGAGGGGCAATTTACATTGAAATTGGGCCTAATTGAAAAGCCTTCTCCTCTCAGGACAGATTAAAAACCTCCAATCAGATTTCCTGTGTGCTTCCCGTGAGATAAGGTTATTACTGGGTGGGAACACTCCCTAATTCTTCCAGACTGAGCTACTGTAACCTCACATCATTGTTTTAACCACCTTATCAGTGTACGGCCATTTTACCAGCTAATGGGCCTGATAACAAGTATGTTTTCATGGTCACTCCCTCTCCAAAAACATTCCCTCTATAAGGTTTTCCCTCTCCTCAAGTCTTAAACCTGGAGCCTAACTCTATGTAGCTGGCCAACACCAGCAACACCCTGGCGTCATGAAAGTCAAAGTGCTGAGAACATCACTCACTTATGTCACAGTTTTGACCCATCCAGCCTGGGAGGCAATCGCAGTAGTAGCTGGCAATCAGATTCTTGCAGGATCTGGCATTTACACAAGGTTTGGCCTCGCATTCATTTGCATCTGAAAGAAAGAGGATGAACAGTGAGAAATGGGGTTCTACCCCCAACCCCAACCCTCCCACACCCACAAAAGAAACCACCAATAGTTCGTCTGAAGTGAAACATTTCAATAAGCTCGCTAAATAAGAGATACTATCTGGAACATCTGAATCCTCCTAGCCATGATCCAATAAGGCACGCTGACTGATCACTTCCCAGCTGCTGTGAACAGCCAGCCCCCAACCAGAGGGCACAAAGCGCCAGGCACTTCTGTGCAGAACCCAGTGCAGCCTAGTTGCTGGGATTTTAAAGTGGCAGAAAGAATGCAGACAGCTCATTCCTCATGAGATCATCCCCGTTTGGAACCCAGCTGAACACTTCTCGGACAGACGATTGACATGGTTCGAGGAATCCCACGACTTTCCCACAGGCCATTTGCATACGAGTGATTTCTCCCAGGCTCGCTGGCGCGACCCTCGAGAATAAATGACTTCTCGGGAGGGATGGCGCGTGAACTGGCACCGCCGGCCACATGCATCTTCCCTAACAGCTTGGAGGACTCGCGCTAACCCTGGTGCGGGAGTTATCTTACCTAACTGGCACGTTTTGCCAGTCCACTGGGGCGGGCACACACACTTAAATCCATTAACCAAGTCCTGGCAGGTGCCCCCGTGGGAACAGTTATTTGGAGAACAGTCATCAATGTCTGTTCGACAGAGAGAGGAGAGGGTTGGCAACTTAATCTCAGTCCACTTGACAATCAGGTAGTTTAACACCAGCCCTCACATGAGGGACCTTCTTAAGAGCCAGGCACCTGAAGTGACAGCCACGATGACGGTAAGGCCCGATTTTAGCTTTAAATCCCCCACTGGCCCAGTTCATCTAATCCCTGACCTAAGCAGGCGGAGAGCCAGCTGGATTCCTGGGCGTCAGCCCTTGGTAACTTGGGACAGCATCTCTGCCCACCTTTATTTCTAAAGAAAAGTTTCATCACAGCTCAGAGGTAGCTAAGGAGTGGTTAAGGATAAATAACTTTCTTCACTGGTGAAAAAGATCACATTCTTATCTGCTCACAGAGTTCTCCCAAAATAACATGCCTGGGGTACCCAACCTCCCACTTCTGCACTGGACTCCAGGGCCTTTGGAGGGGTGTGTCCGTACTGTGTCACCTCCTACTCTCAGGAGATGACAGAGGACCTCAGGCCTGGCGACACCCCAGGAACCCAGGGGCTTGTTAAGGAGTACAGACTCCCCACCTCCAAGGGAAATGGTAGGACCCACACATCTGTAACTCGGTAGCCCTGGTCCCTCTTGGAAAATGTTTGTCCCCATGATGAACTTTAGTAGTGACAACCTCCCCCACAGGTGGCGTCTGCAGGGCTTCGAGGAGAAGCACTGCTCCCAGGATTCAACCCAGAGGAGGCGGGGCTCCAGGGGGCACGTGCAAAGGGAGCAGCTTTCCCGGGGAGCCTCTTCCCGTCAGAGCTGCACGTGCTGGCTTAAGGGGCTGCCTCAGACAGGTGAGCCTGGGGACTTCCCCGGGCAGGGCCGGAAGCTCAGCTCAGACCCTGGAGCACATCCGAGACAGACCCGGCACTGAGATGGCGTGGGGCCTCGATAGTCCTGCATCTCGACAGTGATCTGCGGCCCGCACCACACCCCCACCCCCACGCTGAGAAGGGACATGGGGCAAAGCCCGGACTTACTCGTGGAGCACGTGGGGCCCGTCCAGCCCGGAGAACACTCACACTCGAACCCCAGGGAGGTCTCCTTGCAGCTGCCTCTGTTGTGGCAGGGATCAGAGAGGCAGGCGTGCTCCGCTGGGGACACCAGAGGGCCATCAGCATGGGATGCCCACCAAGAGGCTACCGGACGCGAGCCCCCTGCCCACCCCACCCAAAGCCCACCCCCCGGCCACCAGCTCGAGCTTGTTCAAGAAATGATGCATATACACCAACATGTGTACACAGATAGCCAACAGGAGTTTGCTGGATGACTCAGGGAGATCAAGCTGGGGCTCTGTAATAACCTAGAGGGGTGGAAATAGGTGGGAGGGAGATTCAAGAGGCAGGGGACACAGGCACACTTGTGTTAACATATGTGAAAGAAAAGTGAAAGTGGAGTCGCTCAGCCGTGCCCGACTCTGCGAACCCACAGACTGCAGCCCACCAGGCTCCTCCATCCGTGGGATTCTCCAGGCAAGAATACTGGAGTGGGTTGCCCTTTCCTTCTCCAGCGGATCTTCCCGACCCAGGGATCAAATCCGGGTCTCCCGCATTGCAGGCAGACGCTTTACTGTCTGAGCCACCAGGAAAGCCGATGTACAACATATTAATTCATGTTGATGTATGATCAACAAATCAAACCCATGTTGTAAACCAATCATCAGTTTAAAATAAATAAACACTTTAAAAAATGGAAATGAAAGCAAGCATGGGACCCAAGCCCGCTGTGTCTGGGGAAAAAGGAAGTCATCTTTCTTGCTAAGCTCTGGTCACCTTTCTCCCAGCTTCCAACGGGAGATGGGTCACTGCCCTGCACACGCCACCCCAATGCAATCAGCCACACCCAAAACACATGAGCAACTGGAGGGAGGTTTCAGAGAGCCATGGAGCTGCTGGGAGCACAGGTCTTAACACCGGAGGACAGTTTCACCTTTTCCAAGTCTCTTAAGGGTATTTGAGTTGAGCAGACAGAAAGAGTAGAAAAGGGGCTCTCTTTGCGCCTAGACCACTTACCGATTTCACAGTTGGGCCCGGAATACCCTTCGGGGCAGGAACACTGGTATTTGTCAGGCCCTGTGTTGCTACAAGTTCCCCCATTGAGACACGGCTGGTGGGTCCCGCAGTAGTTGAGATCTGCCAAAAAGACCCCAGAGAAGTCTCTTAAAGATCAGAGAGACTGCCCATCTGCTGCGTTCCAAGACCCATTCCTCTTTACAAACTAAAACCAAGAGAAAGAAACCCAAACTCCCAGCGTTCAAGGCAAGTTCAGGCAGATTCGGAGCAAGTGGAAACGCAGCCCCCGCGTGGACGCACCTTTGTCGCAGAGCTGGCCGCCCCAGTTGGTCTCGCAGAGGCACTGCCAGGGTTCGTTACACGTGCCGTGGACGCAGCCAGGGTGCGGGATGCACTTGTCGCAGTACAGGCCCTGCCAGCCATACTGGCACCTGGGGACACACAGCACGCCAGCCCTTACCCTCCAGAGCTGGCGGGGAGAGCTGCGCCGGAAAACACAAGCGCTCCAGGCCCAGGCTCGCTAGTTCTGGTGACCGCCTAGTAGACGCTCAAGGGCCGTCCAGGGGGTCCCTCTAGACAAACATTTTCACAGTGGGACCGAGGGCCCCTCCCAGGCCCAGGTGACTCCTGACACAAGGCGGGCTGTCTAGGGAGAGGCCCGCGCAGGGCCTTCCTGCACAAAGCCCCTCTCTCTTCTCGGGTTCCCGCAGGAGCCCAAGGTGGGGAATCAATCAAGCCCTGGGGGCGGAGGAGAGGGCTCTCCCTCTAGTGACAGCAGCCTCGCACAAGTCCTGCAAATGTGGCGAATTTTACACCGCAGCTCCACTGGGGTCCCTCTCAGAGCAAGGCGTGACCCCAGCACACAACAAGGCATCAAGATATCAAGGGTGGCAGGAAACTGCCTCCCAAGGAGGCGTCCTGAGACGGGACAAGGAGGGAGGGGGCACCCTTCCTCGCAGAGATGGCGTTGGATCTCTGGACACACGGCTGCAGGGGCAGCGAGAAAAGCGGACGGTGCTCAGAGCCGGCTCTGCGGGTGACCTACGACCCATCATCGTGGCTGCTTATGCCCTTTACTCTATAGCAGTCATTTCTCACTTTGCAAAAACCAAGTCAACTCAGTTTATCCAGTACTGGGGAATGGAGGTGCGTTTCCTTTGTAAATAAGCGCATCACTAATCGGACTCTTTGGAGGCCAGAGAGTGCCTTTGATCCTCAAACAAAACCAGAAGCACACACCTTCACCTGGGGCAGGGCTCAGCTACTCTTCCCTCAGGTTCCAAGCCCTCTGCAACTGTGTCGTCTCAGAAATCCAGCTTCAGCAAACAGGCTGGAGCAGAGGGGAGGGGGCCCCCATGGCAGANCAGACCCGGCACTGAGATGGCGTGGGGCCTCGATAGTCCTGCATCTCGACAGTGATCTGCGGCCCGCACCACACCCCCACCCCCACGCTGAGAAGGGACATGGGGCAAAGCCCGGACTTACTCGTGGAGCACGTGGGGCCCGTCCAGCCCGGAGAACACTCACACTCGAACCCCAGGGAGGTCTCCTTGCAGCTGCCTCTGTTGTGGCAGGGATCAGAGAGGCAGGCGTGCTCCGCTGGGGACACCAGAGGGCCATCAGCATGGGATGCCCACCAAGAGGCTACCGGACGCGAGCCCCCTGCCCACCCCACCCAAAGCCCACCCCCCGGCCACCAGCTCGAGCTTGTTCAAGAAATGATGCATATACACCAACATGTGTACACAGATAGCCAACAGGAGTTTGCTGGATGACTCAGGGAGATCAAGCTGGGGCTCTGTAATAACCTAGAGGGGTGGAAATAGGTGGGAGGGAGATTCAAGAGGCAGGGGACACAGGCACACTTGTGTTAACATATGTGAAAGAAAAGTGAAAGTGGAGTCGCTCAGCCGTGCCCGACTCTGCGAACCCACAGACTGCAGCCCACCAGGCTCCTCCATCCGTGGGATTCTCCAGGCAAGAATACTGGAGTGGGTTGCCCTTTCCTTCTCCAGCGGATCTTCCCGACCCAGGGATCAAATCCGGGTCTCCCGCATTGCAGGCAGACGCTTTACTGTCTGAGCCACCAGGAAAGCCGATGTACAACATATTAATTCATGTTGATGTATGATCAACAAATCAAACCCATGTTGTAAACCAATCATCAGTTTAAAATAAATAAACACTTTAAAAAATGGAAATGAAAGCAAGCGTGGGACCCAAGCCCGCTGTGTCTGGGGAAAAAGGAAGTCATCTTTCTTGCTAAGCTCTGGTCACCTTTCTCCCAGCTTCCAACGGGAGATGGGTCACTGCCCTGCACACGCCACCCCAATGCAATCAGCCACACCCAAAACACATGAGCAACTGGAGGGAGGTTTCAGAGAGCCATGGAGCTGCTGGGAGCACAGGTCTTAACACCGGAGGACAGTTTCACCTTTTCCAAGTCTCTTAAGGGTATTTGAGTTGAGCAGACAGAAAGAGTAGAAAAGGGGCTCTCTTTGCGCCTAGACCACTTACCGATTTCACAGTTGGGCCCGGAATACCCTTCGGGGCAGGAACACTGGTATTTGTCAGGCCCTGTGTTGCTACAAGTTCCCCCATTGAGACACGGCTGGTGGGTCCCGCAGTAGTTGAGATCTGCCAAAAAGACCCCAGAGAAGTCTCTTAAAGATCAGAGAGACTGCCCATCTGCTGCGTTCCAAGACCCATTCCTCTTTACAAACTAAAACCAAGAGAAAGAAACCCAAACTCCCAGCGTTCAAGGCAAGTTCAGGCAGATTCGGAGCAAGTGGAAACGCAGCCCCCGCGTGGACGCACCTTTGTCGCAGAGCTGGCCGCCCCAGTTGGTCTCGCAGAGGCACTGCCAGGGTTCGTTACACGTGCCGTGGACGCAGCCAGGGTGCGGGATGCACTTGTCGCAGTACAGGCCCTGCCAGCCATACTGGCACCTGGGGACACACAGCACGCCAGCCCTTACCCTCCAGAGCTGGCGGGGAGAGCTGCGCCGGAAAACACAAGCGCTCCAGGCCCAGGCTCGCTAGTTCTGGTGACCGCCTAGTAGACGCTCAAGGGCCGTCCAGGGGGTCCCTCTAGACAAACATTTTCACAGTGGGACCGAGGGCCCCTCCCAGGCCCAGGTGACTCCTGACACAAGGCGGGCTGTCTAGGGAGAGGCCCGCGCAGGGCCTTCCTGCACAAAGCCCCTCTCTCTTCTTGGGTTCCCGCAGGAGCCCAACGTGGGGAATCAATCAAGCCCTGGGGGCGGAGGAGAGGGCTCTCCCTCTAGTGACAGCAGCCTCGCACAAGTCCTGCAAATGTGGCGAATTTTACACCGCAGCTCCACTGGGGTCCCTCTCAGAGCAAGGCGTGACCCCAGCACACAACAAGGCATCAAGATATCAAGGGTGGCAGGAAACTGCCTCCCAAGGAGGCGTCCTGAGACGGGACAAGGAGGGAGGGGGCACCCTTCCTCGCAGAGATGGCGTTGGATCTCTGGACACACGTCTGCAGGGGCAGCGAGGAAAGCGGACGGTGCTCAGAGCCGGCTCTGCGGGTGACCTACGACCCATCATCGTGGCTGCTTATGCCCTTTACTCTATAGCAGTCATTTCTCACTTTGCAAAAACCAAGTCAACTCAGTTTATCCAGTACTGGGGAATGGAGGTGCGTTTCCTTTGTAAATAAGCGCATCACTAATCGGACTCTTTGGAGGCCAGAGAGTGCCTTTGATCCTCAAACAAAACCAGAAGCACACACCTTCACCTGGGGCAGGGCTCAGCTACTCTTCCCTCAGGTTCCAAGCCCTCTGCAACTGTGTCGTCTCAGAAATCCAGCTTCAGCAAACAGGCTGGAGCAGAGGGGAGGGGGCCCCCATGGCAGAGTGAAGGGGGGCGGGGTGAGCAACAGGCAAGCATTTCCATGGTGGGCCCATGAAAGCCATGTCAGAACCGTCTCCTCCTTCCCACTCAGCTGAACTTGGGAAAACAAGCACCCCAAGATGCAAAGGCTTTCTGCTTCCAGAGTGCTGAAGGCAAGCTAAAAACCTTCGTCATGGGAAAATTGTAGGGATCTAGCTAATAGCTAATCACCCATGNTGGGCCCATGAAAGCCATGTCAGAACCGTCTCCCCCTTCCCACTCAGCTGAACTTGGGAAAACAAGCACCCCAAGATGCAAAGGCTTTCTGCTTCCAGAGCGCTGAAGGCAAGCTAAAAACCTTCGTCATGGGAAAATTGTAGGGATCTAGCTAATAGCTAATCACCCATGGCCGCGAGTCAACTTGGCCCCTGAGAATTCTGACTAACCACTTCCTAACTTCTAAAAGCAAGCCATCCACACCCCAGTACAGAGAACCACCAGGATGTGTGGTTTAAAAATCAGACACAGGATTCCGGTTGATCTGAAATGAAACTTCAGTCTAAATGACAAATGACTATTTAATGGAGTAAAATAAGAACAAAGTCAATGCTTTGGTAGCAATTTCTTTAAAAGGGGACCCTCAAGTTGGTGGGAGCTCAGGGTGATGCTTTTGATACTCTTAGCCTAGAAGGTAGATATTAAGAGGGAGTTGATTTGGAAATAGCGTTCTTGTCACTGTCTTTCCCCTATTCCCTCTCAAATGAGGGTTTGCTACACCTCTTCAATTTGCTTAACAAAATGCAAGAAGAGACAGCTGAGGACCTGCCCTCAGCTCTTAATTAATGAGAGACTGGATCCCCAAGCATAAAAAAGGAACCACAAGAGGCCACGGATGACTTCAAAAGCAAACAAATAAAAACACTGATCCTAAAACAGGCATCCACAAAGTTATCCCAGTTTAATAATATATGATTAAGGTTCTCATGAGAAATTGAAGCGACTTTCCTCACAGGATGATTCACAATGAAGTTTGATATTATTGGCAGGCTCGCAATGAAGCAAGACCGTGCGTCCAGGAAAAGGAACCCAGGTCGACTGGGGAGCAAGAGAGGCAGGCAGGTTCTCTCATGTGGAGGAAACAGAACAAAAACACACCCCTCTCGGCCACCATCCAGAGGGCCACTTACAGGTCACGGGCCATCCAGCTACCTGAGCAGCAGGGCCGACCAGAACTTCCTCGGGGCCTCCAGAAGGTTCTGTTTTCATTTTTCTTTCAAGGGAAGGGGAAGGAGCTGGGTGGGAGGCTATGCAAATGCCGTGTGGGAAAGTCACACCTTCAGTCAGTAAGGGCCTGCGTGTCCAGGCAGGAGTGGGAGGGAGACTTTGAGAGAGGAAGGGCTCAGCTCTGGAGACAAAGCCTGTTGTTCTGGCTGGGAGGGCCTCCCCCGGCAGCAGCAGCAGCATGTTTATTCTGATGACGGGAGCAGAAATCAGCCCCTGGCTGATAGTCATCTGAGCCCAGCGCAGGCCTGGCGGGTGCCCGAGAGCTCAGCTTGTGAACCCACGAGCACCCTTCAGGAGCAGGGCCTGGTCCCCCTGACGGCGCCAGCTGCCCCCGCTGGTAGGGTCCGCCCCAAAGCCCCTCGGCCTCCCGGAGCATAACCGCCTCTCTGGAGTGCAAGGACAGAGACAGCTCAGAGAAGCCTCTTCCATTTGACCTCAGTGGCCCTGAGCTCTACACTTCAGCCTCAAGCCTCAGAGCTCGGTGCTCCGGGCAGCGAGCAGAGGCAGCAGGGAGCACCCCGAGGTGCAGGCGACCACGGAGGTCCTCTAGATTTGCTGAGCAGCAAAACCATGCGGCTGAGGTGGGCCGGTCAAAATGCAGATCTCTGGGCCCAGCTGAGGGAGTGGGATCATCTGGGTGCAGCGTGGTACCCTGGAAACCTGCATTTCCACACACCCCCCGTTAATTAGAGGAATGGCACAGAGGTTTGTCCCTCCAGCAACAGCGGCGTCACTGGAGGCTTGCTGCAACTGCTGAGACTCCATATCTACCTCCCTGCCTCCCCCGATCCCCCCAACCCCCCACCACCTCAGAATTCGAGACCTCACAAGAGCCCCAGGTAACTCAGTTTGAGAGGCACTGCTCTAGACTACGGATTCATAAGCTGCCCTTGGCTCAAACTGCAGTGGCTCTGGGGGCGAAAACAACAGGTCCGAAGGACCCGTGTAGTGTCACGTTAAATCTGCTAATCCTTCAGGTTTGGGAGGGGAGTAAAGCGGGTGCTCCTGTCCAAATGCCACAGACACCCACAGCATCTCCTGAGACAAGTCTTTCCCAGATGGGCATGATGCACATTTCAAGAAGTTCCAAAAGCTGTAAGCGAGAAGCGGCGGGGGGAGGACTAGGTTTGGCTTCTTGCATTGTCCCGGGCCATAAAAGAACAGACTTCAAAGGTCGGCAGCAAAAGTCTACATTCATCAGGCTCAACTGACAAGATTCCAGCCCAGCCATTAACCTCTCAGCACCGGCCGGCTCCCGCCTGCTAAGGGGCCAGGAGCTCGTGCTAATCCCATTCTAAAGAATGCTCCACTTTCCCTACTGATGGGAAAAGTGGGGGAGGGCCTGGAGACCGAACACTGCGGCGGTGGGGGAGGAGAGAGCCCCCAGCACCAACCCAGTCCTGGACAGTCCATTAGCACTTGAAGGAGAAGATTATAACAACATGTTATCAATTTACAGAACCGTTAATATATGAAGTCACTCGCTACGCCCAGAAGTTTTTTTTTTTCCCCAAGAGAGAAGCATGTACATTCCAGTGGACAGCTGGTATAATTTAATAAGCTTCGGATGAGCTTATTTGAATTTTTTTTTTTTGGTCAAGTTTTCTTGTCCTCCAATGAAAGATAGGCATATTCACAGCAGAGTCGGTCCTCTTTTTGCACTAAAGGGATAATTATTAGGGGGGAAAAAGTCAAGTTGTTTACCTGCAATCGCCTGGGAGTTTGCAAGACCCATGCTTGGGGCTACAGCCCTGTCGGCAAATAGCTGTAAAAAAGATAAAAAGGGAAAACAAAGAAGGATGCGTCAGCACTGCCAGTCTCTCACACGGCCACAGTCACGGGAATGGCCTCGTCCGACAAAATCCACTGTTTTAAGAGATCTCATTTCAAGCACACTATGAGGAGAGGAAGATGGGAGGTGTCCCAGGAACGAATTCAGCTTTAAAGTTCAAGGCCAAGCGAGCAGATCCTCAAACGCAACACTATTTGTGGACAAAAAGGAGGCAAGTGGGTAGGGGGAGGGGTGCCTCTGAAGGATACCTGCCCTGCTCCCACCCTCACCAAAACAAACAGAAGGCCTAATCCCCTCAGTCATCTTCTTTCCTCCATCCTCCAGCCTTCCTAGAACCCTCCGACCAAACACCTAGGTCTCAGAAACCCCACAGGACTCGCAAAGCCAACCAGGCCGATCTTGCTTGGCAGGCTAATCCACCAGCTGAATCTAGTGGTACTTTTTTTTTTTTTTTTTT
>SJYX01014133.1:91597-106892 GCA_006410675.1 Oreotragus oreotragus
GCGGCGGTGGGGGAGGAGAGAGCCCCCAGCACCAACCCAGTCCTGGACAGTCCATTAGCACTTGAAGGAGAAGATTATAACAACATGTTATCAATTTACAGAACCGTTAATACATGAAGTCACTCGCTATGCCCAGAAGTTTTTTTTTTCCCCAAGAGAGAAGCATGTACATTCCAGTGGACAGCTGGTATAATTTAATAAGCTTCGGATGAGCTTATTTGAATTTTTTTTTTTTGGTCAAGTTTTCTTGTCCTCCAATGAAAGATAGGCATATTCACAGCAGAGTCGGTCCTCTTTTTGCATTAAAGGGATAATTATTAGGGGGGAAAAAGTCAAGTTGTTTACCTGCAATCGCCTGGGAGTTTGCAAGACCCATGCTTGGGGCTACAGCCCTGTCGGCAAATAGCTGTAAAAAAGATAAAAAGGGAAAACAAAGAAGGATGCGTCAGCACTGCCAGTCTCTCACACGGCCACAGTCACGGGAATGGCCTCGTCCGACAAAATCCACTGTTTTAAGAGATCTCATTTCAAGCACACTATGAGGAGAGGAAGATGGGAGGTGTCCCAGGAACGAATTCAGCTTTAAAGTTCAAGGCCAAGCGAGCAGATCCTCAAACGCAACACTATTTGTGGACAAAAAGGAGGCAAGTGGGTAGGGGGAGGGGTGCCTCTGAAGGATACCTGCCCTGCTCCCACCCTCACCAAAACAAACAGAAGGCCTAATCCCCTCAGTCATCTTCTTTCCTCCATCCTCCAGCCTTCCTAGAACCCTCCGACCAAACACCTAGGTCTCAGAAACCCCACAGGACTCGCAAAGCCAACCAGGCCGATCTTGCTTGGCAGGCTAATCCACCAGCTGAATCTAGTGGTACTTTTTTTTTTTTTTTTTGCAAAGTATTCCTACAAAGCAATTCTGCTTCCTTTACAAAAATTTTTGAACAGACATTAAAAAACAGTGGGTAGATCGTTTTAAGTAACTGTTACTGATTTTTAGGACACCAACTATTTAAAATATGTTTATCAGTCCTTTCATTTGGATCCCAGAAAGGCTACCTTTTCAAACTCCTGTCTCTAATTATTTAAGAAAGCATTTTTGCCCGAGAGACCAGCAAATTCTTCTTTGCCCTGCCCTTCAGCCACAGTTCAAAAATTCATTTTTTAAATTAAGTTTATCTTAAAGGAATTTACCAAATTATATGAAGTAAGCAAAGTGCCTTAATGTTCGTAAGGGCCTATTATATGGTTAACTAGAATTACCCATCAATTTGCTCTGAATGAGAAGCTTTGTAAAGGTGAAGCCCACAGACAATTCTGTGCCCATCTGGGAACCGGTGCTAACTCCCTGAATTCTAGCAGTCGGGGCTGACAGTCGATGGGACATCTGGAGGTGTATCCCACTGTGGGTACATTCGATTCACCACTCACTCTCTCCCCCAAGGCCGTGCCCCCAGAGATGCCCAGTGAAGGTTGCCGAGAGGCCACCTTGAGCCCAGGGTGTCGTTTCTCACAGGCTCTCAGACACTGGCTGGGTAACCCCATCTTAGCCAGCATCTGTGTGAGGTCAGGGGCCTTAAGCATGGACCCTGAGAAGTGGGGTCGGGCAGAGAGAAGGTGCTGAGGGCAGCAAGCAGAGGAGGAGAGGCTGAGCCGGAACTGGAATGACCCGGAGCCTGGCCTTGGTCCAATCCCAGGAGCAGCTCTGGAGTGCGGACTGCAGCCCTGAATCAAGGCCACGGGGGTGTGGCCACACACACCCGTGTCAGCCATCCACAGGCTGAGCCAGAGGGTCTGGGCATCAGGTGGCATCCGTTTAGCCCAGGACAGTGCTCCAGAGATGGAGCCACTGTGTGGGGTTAGCGGGCAAGGCTCACTGGGGGAGGGCGTACCGACAGCAGCTTTGTGTTTGGGGCCTAGAAAACAGCCCCCATCTCTCAGCCCGAGATGCCACCTGACTGGAGGCGGGTGAGACCGTGGCCCTCACGGTGACAGCTGTCGAGCATACTCACACACCTTTGTTGCACTCTGGGCCCATCCAGCCTTCCATGCACGTTTTGTTCCCATTCTGGTCGCAGGCATAGTGTCCAAAGAAGTCATCTCTGGGTCGGCAGAACTTATTGCAGCCAAAGCCGTAGTAATAGTCATCGCAGGTTACTCGGATCTGATACTCAAAGTGGGCAACCCCCGTGTTCTGCTTCAGCGTTTGCCACTGCCGGCCGGGGTTGATCATGCCCGAGTAGGAAGCCTTTTCAATGAGGCTGTCAGGTTCTAGAGGGGAAAAAAAAGGATTAATCACAGTGGCCTTCACATTGGAGATCTCCTCTCCAACCATTCTGATGATTTTTAATAACAAATGCACCTGGTAAAAAATTCAAACAGTACAAAAGGGCAGAAAATGAGCCATTCACCTCCCTCTCCAGAGGCAACCACCATACATTTACCTTCTTACTTCCAGTATTTAAATAAAGTGAAATTATTTACCTCGCTTCTGACATGTGCAATGAGGTTATTTTTGGCCTTTTGTTAACAAGTAAGGCCACAAGGAACAGCCTTGAACATCTATGCCTACATGTGGTTCTAAAGAAAGAAATATCCCAGAAACACAAGTACTAGGTCAAAGACACACACATAAACAACCCACCTCCACACAGAAAATGCCAACCACCGGAAACGAAGCCCTGTCCTTCTGCTCTCCCACCAGCAGAGGAAACTTTCCCAACAGCAGTGTCAACACTGTGTGTTACTGGACCTTCTCATTTAATGGGTATTTAAGTGATGGTGAGGACTCTTTTGAGAAAACCATGTGTATCTGTTCCCCTGAACTGCAGGCCTGTTTCTCTCCTTCACCAAATCTTCTATTGCTGTTGGTAATACTGGTTTGCAAAAGCTCTTTATACGTAATAGAAAGAGGCCCCTCTCTTATGGAAGGCTACTCTCCAAGAAATTTCCTTATCCCAGGTCAAGGTTAGCAACCTTTCTTTTCTGGTCTTAGAGTTGTGTATTTTGCTTTAGGAAAGCTGTGTCTTCTCCCAAACTCTCCACTGGAAACCAAAGAGTAATTCTGGGTGTTTTTTTAAGTTGAAAACTTTGCTGCCTCTTAAGCTGGTGTTTAAACAGCAATACCACGAACTTGATGTATTTGAACTTTCACCTTTGCCCAGAGGGCAGATGGGAAAATCATTCACCCCAGTTTACAGACAGGTGGACTGAGGGTTTTTTCCAACCAAGTCAAGTTCCTTAAAGAGTGCCTAGACTCACCCGGGGCCGAAACGGCCCCAGAAAGAGGCAGTGGTCCCTGCCCTGAGGTCACTCATCATCTAGTTGGGTAAGAGACAAATACAAAAACAGCTCCACACTCAGGTGTCCCGAGCTCAGGGCAGGGCTGTGAGAAGGAAGCGAGGCCCCAAGTCAGCACCCAGCCTGGTCCTGTGTTTTTCTTAAACCTGCTAGCACCAACCCTGGACACCTTGTCAAATCCAAGGCTGCCGTGGAGCGACCGTTAGAGCCTGCATGCAGTATCTTTGTGATTCTTACCCACCCACACCCCTGTTTTTCTAGGCCCAGGGCCTGTGCTCATTTGCAAGGCTGGGCAAACGCCACAGGTGACCAGGACACGGGCCTCCTGGGTGGCCTCGGCCACCCTCCACCTCAAACAGCGCCCAGTCCGCACCCTCTGGGCGCTTACCTTTGGGCAGGACAAGCCTTGGACAAGCCCGCATACCTGCAGACCTACACCCCAGCACGCATGAAGCACTTGCAGAGAACGCTTTCCTAACCTGAGTTTTGCAAATAAACATGGGCCAAAGAATGACAAAAATGTCCCTCTATTAACTGTGTGTTTACTCTGTTGGTTCAATTAAAAACTGGAGTGAGCTATTACCATGTGACGATGAGATCTTAATAAAGGAATTACTTAAACACACTGGCCCTGGCTCCAAGGCCTCCCCTCCACTCAGGCAGGTAACCACCAACAGTCCAGACGGGAGTTCAGGGTAATCCGAAAGGCACAGGCTGCTGGGTCATCAGTCAGTGCTCTGGTATGCTGTTTCCGGGAGATGTTGTGGGACATCACGTTGGAATCCTCAATGGGGCGGACAGGGCTGTACAGCTGCCCTCACACCTGCATGACAGATTCTCCCTAAGGGCTGAGAGGGAGCCTAGTGTGTCTGTGACACACTCCCTGGATCCGGGTTAGAGAGAGCATATCTACTGACTGCTGCTTCTAAGCTCCTGCCACCTGAATCACTCTTCCTATCAGCTCGGGGCACTATCAGTGTTTCTGGGAGAGTTCAGTCCGCAGTCTAGTATTAAGACTGGAAGGGGGACTTCCCTGGCGGTCCAGTGGTTAAGAATCCACATTCTAACGAAGGGGACGCTGGTTCGATTTCTGGTCTGGGAACTAAGATACCACAGGCTTTGCAGCACAGCCAAAGATAACAATAACAATAAATAATAATAAAGAGAGTAGAAGGGGATATTAGCGGGCCTTCCTGCAATCGTGAACTGCGTGAAGATGGAAGGCAAAGCACCCGCAACAGTTCTGCAGGCCAAGGAGGAGGGCATGAGAGGCAAGTATGAGCAGAACCCTGGAACCACGCCAACCACAAATCTAGACGGCAACCTTGGCCAAGAATGCTAAGTAAGATATAAGGAAAACCTGGTCTAAGGATGCCAACTCCTGTTTACATACCTATTGATCAGAGTGATAAAAAGAAATCATTTGCTCTGGGAAACAGTAAAATCTACACCCTTAGACAGCGCAGTTCTGAGAGGTAACAGTGATGACCTTGAGGGCAGATGACAGCAAGGCCAGCCTCAGACAATCCTTTCTAACACATGTGTATCTCCTGGGCTTCGCGTGTCCCAGGCTCTGCTCCTGAGGGTTCACTGCAGAGCTGCTGTGAGAAGGAATTCTCAGTTCCAAAGCTCAGGGCTCTGCCTCTAAACCTGACGCCTTGTTTGGTCCTTAAAGAGCAGCCAACTCCACTTGGGTTACTACACATCTTCAGGTTCTGCCGTCGTGGAGGACAGTCCCCTTGGGAGGCATGGAGCGTGAAGGGAGTAAAAAGCGAGATACTCCAGGGAGAGGGAACAGCATGTGCAAAGGCCTTGAGGCAAGAGAGAATGTGATGCATTTGAGAACAGAAAGGTGACTGGTGGGGTATGATCATACGGCCGTGACAGACAGTGTGGCATGTGAGATGAAGCAGGCGGGGAGACAAGGCCGGGCTGCATGAGTGGCTTTGGTGCCACACAGATACCTGTCCCAGGGACAACAGGAAGCTGCCACAGGGCTCTTAGAAAGGTGACACTCCAACGTTACACTTTGAAAAGATGAAGAGGGCAGGAGCACTCAGCACCAGAAGCGGACCAGGGCAGACAGAGGTCTATTAATTCAGCCGTTACTGTAGGAGTTCAGGCAAGAGCAGACGGTGGCGCAGACCAGGACTCCAGCAGGATGCCAGTGAGGTGCTGGACACAAGACTCTCGGGACTCGGAGCTGGGTTAGACGCCGGCGCGGAGAGAGGGCAGTACATAGGCAGCGCTGCCCAGACTCCTGGATTATGGTCCTGGGCGTTCAAATGCTGCTGCCAGTCACCCACTGAGGGCCCTAGGCAAGCTCCACTTTGGGAAGGGAAGATGACACATTGGGTCCTGAACATGCTATAATTCAGGATACCTTGGAAGCACTGCGGAAGGGAGGCTGAAACAGCAAGTGGGTAAGCCACTCCCAGCAAACTCCAGCCCCTCCTCATCGGATTCACAACGTGAGCCTCAGTGCCCTGCAGGGGACACCCTGTGACTTGGAGGCAACCCGTCACTGCAGGAGCAAAGGTCTGAAAGCCCTTTATCCCCACCCCAACGTTTCGGTGCACTTCCATGGTTTCACCTCCCAGCAAGGGACGAGAGGCTCCAGAACTGCCAAATGGAGCAGACAACCCCAGGCAGCTCTGGGTGGGCCCCCGCTTCCAGGGAAGAGCCCCCTGGCCTGTGGGTTATGGGAGGCCTCGGAAGGGCCCTGCAGATGCTCAGGGCTCTCTGTAGATCCCGGCAGGTATCCTGATCCGGCTCTCACTAGGAGCCAGTGGGAACCTAGTGGACACCAGGAGAACTGAGGAGCCTATTCCTGCCCCACCCCCATCACCCCAATGCTTAGTGACCGCTGCAACCAGGTCCCTGCGACATAACGCTCACCTAGCCCCCAACGCATGGCAGGGGAGGGACTAGAACCAACAGGTGCCCACAACCTTGACTGGCACCAGCCGCAACCCAGGCTGGGCACAGACTCCCCGCCCACCCCTGCAACAGCGAGACAGGGCATCACTCGGGGACGACAGATCTCGACTCAGATGCAAAAGGGAAGGGGTGACCCAAACAGCCTGCAGCCCCTGGTAACGGGCTTAGTAGCAACCAGGTGGGCCCAGGTGGCCCAGTGAGATGGGGCAGGCCCGATGGTGCCCTTTCTGGTGGTCACCGATCCCAGAGTCAGGAAGAAAAAGTAAGGCGAGAAGAGAGGGAAATGTTACCAGCAGCAACACTCCAAGGGTCAGGGTCAGGATGAGCTCTGCAGAGGGAGAGGTCAGGGACAGCGGGCTGATGAGCCCCTCCTCTTGAGCAGGCTGACTCGGATTTCAGTGTGAACCAAGATTCCCTGTGACAACCACCCCGGTACTGCTGGCGAAGGGGGACTGACAGAATCAGCCAGGGAGGGGAGGCATAGTGTGAAGGTTCAATTCAAGAGCAGAGGCCCTGTTCTAGCCGGACGGCTGCCATTTCCACTCGCGTCCTCCAGGGCTCCCCCAGCCCCTGCGCCCACCCAGCCGCCCGCCCACCCCCAGAGGGCCCCGTGCTGAGAACAGGGTCAGCTTTCAAAAGGGGACAAGGCCAGCGTGGTGGCCACGAGGCCCTGGAACCAGCTTCAACGAAAGGACTGTCATGCCCAGTGTGGGAAACAGACCGCTCAGGGCTCACCTGCCCACCGAGTGAAATTCAAGGTCGGTCTTTCGAGCCCAGAGCCACCTCTCTGGGGCTTTATCTTTCTGATGAGAGATTAAACGCTCACTTAAAATTTAAATGGACTTTTTAAAAGTCACGACTTTGATCCTTTCACAGTCTACAAGGTTTTAGAGTTGTAAAACCATTAAGATCTCTATCCTAAAGATAATCTAAGGCCTGTATTCAGGGGCTGAGTTAACTAGAAATCTGTTCTGGCCACTTAATATTCCAAGGGAACATTCTAGGGGAAGGGATGGAAAAAGGTTCGTGGAGAGGTTCAGGGTGGGGGGTGGGTGGGTACAGAAGAGCTCTGACAGGCCCAGGGACCTGCTGTGTGCTTCCAGACTCACAGCTTGAGCCCGTGGTTCGATACTTACGGACAGTGTCATTGCTGGAATCCCACGCCTCCACAAGCAAAGTGTAGGACCTCTGAAACACAGATAAACAACAGCACAGTATTCAGAAACCGGGGTCAGCTCACAAAGGTCAGGTTTTCTTGGCCTGCCTGCACGCTCTGCCAAACAAAACTGTGCACCGAGACAGGGCCCATCTTTGCCGTGATGCGAGTCCTGAGTGTTCAGACCCAGACCAGCTCCCCCACGCACCCCCAGCACCCACCCCAAGTTGACAGAAGACACAGCGCTCCCTGTCGTCCGCAGACATGTAGTCCCAAGTTCCGAGCGGGAAATGCCACCTCCCAATTTGTGCACATTCGGCGGGTGGTTTCCCCAAACTTCCCAGCCCCTGAGCCTGACGCCTGAGCAAGCTGCACAAAGACCTGACTCTCAGCTAAGCCGCCCAGGTATCCAGGCTGGGGAGTGGGGGTGCTCGTCCACTGAGGAGGGCCGCGGGCTGCTGTTTCTCTCCGGGCCTTGCTGGGGAGGCCCCTGGGGGCCCCCTTTCCTTTCCAGAACCCCTTTGAAAGCCCTGTCTGTGTGAGACCATCTCGGCTCCCACAAGTATCAGGTGACTCTAGGAAGCAGGAGGGGTGGGTAGGTGCAAAGAGACTCTGAAGACAAAGGCAGTAACCTAACGTAGGGGTGCACAGTGCTGGGGGCGGGGGTGCTGGTAGATGCTAGGAAAGAAAGTATAAAAGGAAGAAAGAGTTGCACTCTATGGTTATATTTATTGATAAACTTATCTGTCAATAATATCTAACATTCCAGGAATAATCAGAGTCCACTAATCAAACAAATTCCCTGGACACTGGCGGGATGCCAGCCATTCTACTGAAGGCACCTTTTATCTTTCAGCTTATCTCAGAATTCCACTTCTCCCCTCAAAATCCAAGCCATTAGCAAATTCCCGATTTTACTCAAATCTTCATTTGTAACTTAGGATGAGGTCAGTCTCACAAAACACCAGGCTTTCAAGAAAGCGTCTGCTGTCTTCGTGATGGGAAATATGTCCAGGAGTGGGTGGGATGGGGAGGAAGGGCACGTGAACGTTTCTATGCCCACCCCCTGCCTTTCACTATCCAACACCAGTATGCTGGGAAGAGCAGCATATATCGATCAAACAATACTGTGCCACAAGAAGGAAACTACAAGGTGAAGGCAAAAACTGAAGGGGGGAGGAAGAAATTTTTTTTAAAAAAGGAGCTTCATTCATAACTCAAGGCAAGCTTACTGCTCACACAGCGACCCAGCAGGTCTTTGAATATAAAAATATCTTGTGATAGACCCTGCCTTGGAATTCAGCCGAAATATGTTTCATACTCAAAGCAGAGTAGGATTCCATTTCGTTCACTGATAACTGTGGGAAAATGCTCTGAGAAGCAAGCAGAACTAGGCAAGCCGGGGCATATACCCAGCTCTCTCCTGCGACCAGCCAGAGGTCCAAATTCACTGCTGTCATTGTTGATATTTTATTAGCGAAAGTTACACCTTATTTACTGCCTCTGCGTTTCCTACGATTTCCTACAAATTACAGGACCCCTCCCTGAGAACAGCAAGAAGTGAAGTTTCTCTACAGACGTGAGATGAGAGCCAGGTCCAAACAAGGCCACATGTGGGGCTGATGCTGGATAGCGAAGCCCTTCACTTACCAGTTACAACAAGACCCACCCGTCCACTTGCACATATTGCTGCAATTTATCCTTTGATTAAACGCACCAACACGCGGAGTTCTGGCAGACTTGCACCAGCACTAAACACGTAATGCCCACGAGCCCCACGCAAGGAAGGGCCTCTGGGATCAGCTGGTGTGACAGCTGCGACTGCTTAATGCTCAAGGGAGGGGGTGGCTTCATTATCACACAAGGTCCTAGGAGGCCAGGCTGCCTTCAGACTCATCCTCCCAGAACCAGGAGACCTCAGAAGCCGCTAGCCAACACGCCCCGCCTCGAGGGGAAGGAGGGCCTGCATCTGGGTCTTCCCGCCTTCTAGGAGACAGAGGTGGGCTGGGGGCTGCAGCATTAGCCATCTTGGACCGTCTCACTCCCGGGCTTCAGAGCAGAGACCACAGTTCTAGGACTCACCTCCCGGGGCAGGAGGACTCCTCCCCACCCAACCTCTTGAAGGATCCTTCAGAGGCCCCTATTAGGCACTCTCGCCCCCCACTCCGTCCCCATACTACAGATCAGCAATCGAGATCATTTAGCACTGATTATTAGTTGCCAGGGAGCTTTAACTTTTCCCAGGCCCACATTTGACCTCTGTGCATCCCAGAAGGTACACCCAGACTCCAGGGTCCAGACCATGCATGGGCACCTTATGCCGTCAAGGCCAGGTACCAGGTCCCAAATTGGCATTCCGCTACAATCATTCACACCCAAATGGCCACTGCCAACCTAACCCCAAGGGAGGCAGAGTCCCAGGGCCCTCCTCACAGCGTGGCGTGGGGGGCAGGTAAGATGACTGGCAGGTGTTCCAACTTACTGATAAGTTCATACAAACACCCCCACCCCCCAAAGAAACACAAAAGAAAACTGCACACACCTGGATTTTTCTTGGTTTCAAGCTATGAGACTAGGATTCTTATATAAAGCTACCTGGCATTCATTTATTTCTCCTTTTTTTCCAGATGAACAGCCAGGGGGCAAAGCAGGAGGGATGGGCAGGATCAGGCCTTCAGTTTGGGCTCACAGAGTGAGTGGCTCTGCCCCTCCCCAGCTCCAGGGAACCTGGCAACCCGGGAGGTGGGTCTCCATTCTGTGCAGCAGGAAGGCGCAATGGTCAGCTTTCAGAAGGCCCTTTGGAGAGGATGTCCTGGGATTCTACTTCAAGGAGGGTCCTGGCCTCAAAGTGCCCCCGTGCCTGCCCCTGCCCCTGGCACCTGGGCTGCAGGAGGCCCGGGTTCCACACCCATCCCGCCTGCGGGGGTTACCTTGGCACCGGGCAGAGTGGCAAGGCCTTAAATTGCCACATTAAGAAGGGGGGATGTGAGAAACAAGGGTGATTGTGCTGACAGCTGGGAGCTTCCTTTTCCTGGCAACAGTGGCAGCCAAACCAAGCCCTGAGAAGTGGCTGTTTCCCCTCCTGCCAAGCTGACGGACACAGACAACCCACCCTGCAAATGGCACGCGTGCAACGTCCAGAGGCCCTGGCGGGTGGCAGGGGTGCGCCCTGGGAGTGCCCAGCGTGCCCGGGGGGCCATTGTATGCAGGCATCGCCCCGGTCAGGCTGGGGCCCTGGGCTCTGCTGACTCGACGGTCGCGGCCTGTGGCTGGCCCTGTATCTGCACTATTTGTGAGGCAGCGGCATTATTCCCTGTAATCCTCGTTTCAGTCAATCCGGCCACACTATTGTCCTGCCTGCGTCTGGGTGGCCAGAGTAGAATATATTCCAGGCACAAACATATTACATAAAGGCTCCAAATGCCATGTGTGGGTACACACGTGCTCACCCCGACAGCTCACGTGTGTGGCGGGGTTTGGGCAAAGTGAGGCACACAGCAGGGACAGCCACCCCACGGCGGACAGCTGAAACCTCAGTCATAGAAAGCAATTTAGTCTGCAGAGCTTGACATTTCAATAGAGTCTGATCTGGTTACAAAGGGTGATTTTCTCATGAAACCCCACCTCAAAGACTCACCAAGCGGGGCCCCAAAGCTCGGATCCAGATTGGAGACTCTCAATGAGATGCCCCCACCCCCTTTCCCATCATTACCCCTACCTGTCTGAAAAGCATCCCACTGATAATTAAATGCACCAGTTACAAAAGGGTGGCGAGGTTAATAGATAGAATACCAAGAAGCCAGCCAAGCACAACCGTCCGGTTCACACAGAGCAAGCCTGAACAAGATGCCTTTCTACTCATTTACCAAAAGTGCAGAGAGACTGGGCTGAGCTGGTAGAGGACCCCGGACGTTTGACTATTTATGTACCACTTTTAACCACTGGGACCCACGCTGTGGAACTGCCTCCCTGCACACACACTGCACCAGAGACAAATGTCTCTGGTGCCATAAAATCAAGGGCCACAGGGGAGGGATCAGAGATCAGTTTGGGAGTCACAGCACAGGCACTCAGCCCCCCACCACCAAACCACCCCCCAGCAGCCCCCCGCCCCCCACCACCGGATAGAAGCAAGACATTTCGGAACCCAGAAGCCTACTCCTCCTCCCCTAGAAAAGCCAAGAATCATCACTTTCCATGTGTACTATTAAAAACATCTTCCTAAAGTTGAAAACTAGGTTAGCTGTGTTTGGGTTTTTTTTTTTTTTTAATAGATTTAAAGACTGGAGCAGCTTGGCACCTCACCTCGGCAGAGAGGGTAGAAACATGTCTCTAGAAGTTTACCAAGGGGAATTCTCAGGAATATTTGCCTTTACAGATTACCATGCTAATTGTATGCATGTCCAGAGATTATGTATTCTTACACAGTAACTACTCTTGAACGCTTGGCACTAGAACCAGGTTCTGGCCCTCCTACCATGGGCCAGTGGCTGCTTCAAATCTAGCCCATGCCTCTGTATTCCTGTTTTCAGATCAGGACGTGAAGACTTTGTTGCCTTGGCTTCATTTTTTCATGAATAACATTTTCCCTCCATGCTAAACTTTTCACATGCCTTCCATCCAAAGGTCCGTTACAACCGTTTGCTGTACAGATTTTAGGCAGCAGCGTTCAGACGGCTGACTTTCTAGGAGGCTGCGTGCTTTGTAAGGGGCTGCTGCCCCTCCTCCTCACCCACCCAACTTCCCTAAGTGCCTGCATGCCAAAAGCTCTACCAGTCTTGAGAAATGTTTGAAGTCCCTGTAGAGTGATGGGTGTGGAATTGGTGGGTTGCAAACTCATGTAAGTACTGGAGATTTGAATAAGTTGCTAAGAAACAAGACAACAAGGAGAAGAACATACCGAGGCTATACCTGGAAGAGGAAAAAACTATGAGAAACCTAGTACCTTGCACAGGGAGTCCACGTGGGGAGCAGCCATTCTGCATACCCACAGCACCAAGTGAGTAGAGCTCCATTTTCTCTCCAGCCAGGTTTTGCAATGCAGACATATCATTTCATCGCTTTAGTATGAGGGAGGTGTTTTAGGGCAAAGGGTGTTTTCCCCACACACAGAAAGTCCCTTGCTATGAGCAAGTACGCACGTGAGCTGTTTGTGTGCACACACGCTGATCACATGGGTGGCACATTCTGACTGCAGAAAGGGGCCAGGTCCAATGAGAACCCCATCCCTCCACTGGCTACCCAGGGACCTGGAAAGTGAGAGTTACTCAGTCATGTCTGACTCTATGAGACCCCATGGACGATACAGTCCATGGAATTCTCTAGGCCAGAATACTAGAGTGGGTAGCCTTTCCCTTCGGCAGGGGATCTTCCCAATCCAGGGATTGAACCCAGGTCTCTCAAATTGCAGGCAGATTCTTTACCAGGGAATTTACAAGTGAAGTCCCAGGGACCCGGAAGGACAGCATAAAAGGCAAAGGCATGTCGGTTGCAGTCTGTAACTAACCTTATAGCATTTGAATTACCCAGTGTCAATCCCATTTAAATAAGAGGCCAAGAGGTGAGGTGCCTGAACTACTTCTGACAAAGTTTCTCCAGATTCACTTCACTCTAGGGCCAGCAAAGCATCAGGAGAGCGAACTGGGGTTCCTAAAAAGCTTTTCAGGCTGGATAGTGGTAATTACACTAATGTATTTTTAATGAGCAGGCACTCCTGGGATTTAGTACTAATTTTGGAAAGTGCAACTTACCCATTTCAGTGATTTCTAAATGGTTATTCCCCAATCTTTTCCCGTTGAGCCCAATTACCTTTGATAATGTATGGTCTTATCACTGGGTCCCCTGATTGGAGGATCATAAATCAGGCTCAGTGCTTCAAGTCAAGCCCCTTCCAGCAGCACTGCTAGGGTAATTAGAAGCCACGGAAGAAAACCACCACCAGGCTGGGGCAGTGGACTCAAGTGGGACATAATCAGATACTGTCTAGAGGGCAGACCCACACCACAGACCTCCTCACAAGGGCACTGTGGATTATACTTCACATCTGACGGAAACGTTTCCTCCTCTCTCATTCCACATCATGAGCAGTTGTTTGACTTGGGTCATAACTCCAAACAAAAGACGTGAATTACACCACCTTCTAAAATGACCTTCTTCTCTGCACTCTGAACCACCTCTCTGCCACTTTCAGCAAACTGGAGGACCCATGCAGATGGTAACTGTGGCTGCCTAAGGGTTAGAAGCTTTGGGGCCTGGAAGCTCAAGGTGTTCGTTTTAAAAAACCATATCCTCCTTGAATTCTGTACCCAATTCAGCTATCACCTATTCAAGATAGCCCCTTTAAATAGACACACTCATTAATATTTAACTGGCAAGCTGAAATGAAGCTGTGCAATCTACTTCGTTACTTATCCAGCTACCTAAGTGCTTTTACTTCAGTTAACACTCCTTCTGGCACGTTACAGACGTTAGGGTTTCTCCAGCCACACTGGAGCAAACGACAGGGCACACCCCAAGTCCACACTCGCGTGGGAAGTCAGGCTTACACGGCACAGAAGCCCTTCTGGGGGTGATGGGGTGGGGACGTGTTTATGAGGAACACAGGCATTTGGCCCAGCTTCAAAAGAACCACACTCGCACTGCAGCCCCAGCTGTCTTCCCCATTCGAGAAAAGCCAAGAGTCTATTTCATGGTTGGTGACCCGTGGGGCCTGGAAACCACAGAAGAGCACCAGCGAATCAATCGGCTCCCGGCCCTCATACACCACTTCCGCTCGCTCCCATCTAGGGCTCCCTGCCAAATGTCAAAAGGAGACAGACACACCTTCTGGGTCAGCCTCCCCGGCCAGCCTGGGGAGCAAGCCTCCCCGCGCGCATCCCAGCTGGTTCTCTGACCCTGCTCCCCACGAGGAGCCTCAGCCAGCCCTGCAGCTTTCCCACATCACTAATAGGATTCCTTTTATGGTCTTGTGAAAAGCGAGGGGCTCCACACGGATCCTGCCGGCGGTGGAGCCACCTGCGGGCCCCTTCCCCCGAACTCCAAACACACGGTCAAGGGCGAGGGCCGTCAGTCCTCGCAGTAAACTTGGGTCCAGCCAGATTAAAACGTGGCCCACCTCTTTAGCTTAGAGTTCTCCCTAATAGGGGATTAACAAACAAGATAAACACTCTTTGTAAAAATGAAATCCCGCAACAGGCCCAGTCCTCCGTTCTCACAGAATCCCACAAACCACAGGGGTTTATAAGCCCCCTTTAATGGCACGTTTCTGCTAACTGTCTTATCTCAGACTGGCAGAGGGCACTTTGTAGCGCCAGCTCCAGTCAGCGCGGGCCTCGAGAGCCGCCGGGGCTTCCCACACACTCCGAGGCCAGCTCCCTCCCTCCTCCCGCAGCCAGGATCCCAGCCCCAGCCCGCGGTAGGAGGCGGCAGAGCGCGCCCCGTCCGAGCACGTGGCTGAGAGGACCCCGCCGGGCACCGAGAGTCCCCTCTCACCGCCCGCCAGCCCGCCCGGCGCAGGGCCGGCGAGCCCCAGTCCTGGCACAGAGGCACGTCTCCCGGGCGGCGGGAGTGGGCCAGAGGGCACACACACGTCCCCCTCCCCTTCCTGCTGCGACCGCGCTCGTCGCCTTCCTCCCATCTCGGGATGCTGCCGGGCCCTCGCGGCAGGGTCTGCCGGCGGGGCCCGGGCCTGGAGCCGGGGGTCTGTGTATTTGCTCCCGCAGGGCCTGCCGCAGGCGGGCCGCCCGTTCTAGGCTTCTGCGCGCCCCCCAAGTGTTCACGGGGGCCGCGCGCCTGCCGGACGAGGGCGCACCCCCGCCCTTCCCAGGGAAGTTTGCAAACACAGCTGTTCCAGAGCCCGGGAACCGCTGGAAGTGAGGCCACCAGAGCTACGCCGCGCGGGGGCGA